>JAOSBN010000009.1:24474134-24490775 GCA_027563595.1 Erythroxylum suave
TTTTCATATAAATTTCTAGTTAATTGAATTAAATGTCCTAATTAATCATACCATTACATACATCTCAATAACTTTATTATATCATAATTAATTATAATTTTATGTTGTTATAATTTAAAGTTGTCACATAATACATATATTTTAAAAATAGCTAAAAATTTTATTAATTTTTTGAAACATGAATTTAGTTTTATCAATTCTCTCTTAAAATAATTTAGGTAAATTAAAAATTTGTAATTAATGTAATTCATAATTTTAACTATAACTATTAGCTCATCAACTTTTCATATAAATTTCTATCTAATTGAATTAAATGTCCTAATTAATCATACCACTACATACATCTCAATAACTTTATTATATCATAATTAATTAATTATATGCTGTTATAATTTTAGCTTGTCACATAATATATATATTTAAAAGTAAAAAGGTTAAATTTTTATTGATTTTATGAAATATGAATATATTATATATGATATGCCTATAACACTCTAAGGACTAGAAGGATGTAAAGTAATACTTATATCTTATATCAAGGTTTCCATTAAAAATTTAAGAAATTGCTCTTAACAAACTTTTAATTAGAGTGACAGGTATAAATGAATCTTCTAATATTATAATTTAGATAGGAGAAAAAATTATTAATGTAATTTATATAAATTAAGATTAATTAGAATATAATGATTTTAGAAACAAAGTAAAAGAATTATTTTTGACTTAATGAAATAAATAATTTATAAAAACAAATCAAAAGAATTGATAAAATGTATTCTAGTTTTAATAAAAATAATAACTATTTTCAATTTAATATACTATACTTGTTTATTTTTATAATTGAATTACTTATATATTATTTTGGAATTGATACATTAGGATTAATAAAGTGATTAATTCATTTTAAGATTAATATAAATACATATACGCATAATGTATATATTATGTAAATATGAAAAATAAAATAAAAAGTTTAAATTGACTTGTTTACGAAGACTTATCATGACAACATTGTCATTGCTATATATTTTTTAATAAATATAAAATAGTTTGTATTTTATATCTTTTATTTTATATAAATATTTTGTATAATTTATGGGTAATTTCATCTTATATTTTACTATAAAGGATTATGTTGTAATTTATATTTTATGAATTTTAAAAATAGTACAATTTTTAAAAATTGTGTCTTAAAATTTTTAAATATATATTAAAAGTCGGAACCGATTAAGGCCCAATGGGTTGCCCATGGCTAAGCCCATCCACAGGCCACGGGCTATGGGCTAAGCCCGCCTGTAAATTTTTTTTGGACAGCTCAGGCCTAGCCTGGCTCTTTGACATACCTAGTTGTACATATGTATAATTAAGAATACTACGGTAAATTAAATTAGGTTCATGAAATTAGATATAATGGTTTATAATAGTTTGAAAATAAACTACAAAATTTGTGTGCTTACAGCTTGATCAGGATAGATTATATTCGATAGTCATAGATTAATGGATAATTGAGATATAAGTAAATTATGGCTAGGTATTTATCTTTTTTTTTAATTAACAAAACAACAATATAAAATTAAAAGACCTATTAGACCCTCCCAACCAAGAGACCTTGAGTATCTTGGTAGAGTGTCACAACTAGATTAGCTAGAACTTAAGGAAGCAATGAAAGCCCCACAGTTGCCTGCAAACTATTTTAGCTAAAGCATCTACTAATACATTAGCCTCATGAAACATCTGTTCCATCCTGACATATTGGAACATATACATGATCCGGTGACACTCTCTCACTACAGGCCCTGCTCTTCTATCTAGTTCATTGGAAGTCAATGCAGCCAAGGCTTCCGCACAATCCGATTCCGCATGAATTCGTTGTATACCCAGTTGATGACTAACACGCAGTCCAGATAGGATTCCCCATAACTTAGCTTCAACGCTCGAGCATCTTCCAAGCTTTTGAGTATAGCCCATTACCCACTCTCCTTGTGCACCCCTTATAGCACCTCCCACACCAGCTAATCCCGAACCTCTGTTTACTGCTCCATCACAATTTAGTTTATACCACCCCTATAAAGGTGGAATCCACTAGACCCATCTATCCTCATGTCTTCCTTTCAATGAGCCTACTCTGCTTACCATGCTCTGCACAACTAGTATTTCATTCGCCTTTGCTAGGACTCATGCTACTGAATCCAGTGGCCAAGAGAAGTCTGGTTGGAAAATCAACTGGTTACGCCATTTCCACATCACCCAAAGTGCAACTCCAAATTTTAGGCTCCATGATAGACCAATTCTACCTGTGGACCATAAAGCTCCTAGGTTTTCTAGTAACCAAATGTCCAAAGGAGAATTAAGAAAAGTATTATGTGGTCCCCTACGTATCAAACCCCGCCATACAGTTTGCAATTGGAGACAGTCATGCAGAGCATGAATAGCTATTTTTGTAGTATTATAACACCGTGGGCATTTATCATCAACACCCATCCCTCATCTGTAGCAATTTTGCTTTGTAGGAAGACGATCATGTGTTAAGAGCCAAAGGAAACACCTTATCCTCTCTGGACCCTTCCATGCCTAGACCCATTTCCATATTGAGCTCACGACTTCTGCACTAGGCTCCTTAATAAGTTGGCATGTTGATTTAACAAAAAAAACTCCATTAGCTGTTGTGTTCCAAGCTACAATATCTCTCTCAAGCTCAGATTGTGGAGGAGGGCAAGCCAATATTTGCTCTACTACCTGACCCGGTAGAAATTATGCAAACATGGATTCCACCTATTAACTTGCCTGGCCAAATTATGATAGTTTCCTACAACTTAGACATTCTGGAATCTCCTTAATAGCGTGCCCAATTAAAGGTCCTAGTTCTGCCACCCATGAATCCTCCCAAAAATAAATGCTACTGCCATTTGCAAGAACCCAATGGATACCCTGTAATAGCTTAAGCCATATCTTACGAAGTCCACGCCATGTGGCAAAGCACCCAGCCTTCAAAGTTAGGAGTTTCGTGCATGGGCCTTCCTATCCATACTTTGCTTTTAGCACTTTCACCCTTAAAGCCTCGGGTTTAGATAGAAAACGCCACCCAAGCTTCATCATTAGTGCCTCGTTTCGAAGGCTAGACTGTCGAAGTCTAAGCCCTCCCTCTTCTTTCGGTCTGCAAATACTCGCCTAGGATATGGGATGCATCTTCCTTGTGCCCGAAGAGGACCCCCATATGAAGCTGTGCACCAACTTATCGAGCTCATTATTTATACTGCTCGGCAACTGACATGTCTGCATATTATAGACCGGCAAGGATTGTAAAACAGACCTAGCAAGTGTTGTGCGACCTGCCAAAGATAAGTGAGTAGCTTTCCACACAGAAAGCCTACTACTAACTTTATCCACCAGGCTTCGAAAGTACTATTTTGACATTCTTCTATGTATCTCTGGAGCTCCAAAATAACGACCCAATGAATTCGTTTTTTTAAAGCCCAGTCACCTCATAATAGTATCTTGCAAGCTTGAAGAGGTGTTAGAGGAGAAGAAGATGGTGGACTTCTCCTCACTTACCCTCTGACCCGAACATTGACAGAACCTGTCCAATGCCGCTTTAATAATTTCTGCCTGTTCCAATGAAGCTTCTGAGAATAGAAAGAGGTCATCCGTAAAGAAGAGGTGAGAGACTAATGGACCTCTCCTTCCTAGTCTTATGGGCTTCCACCTTAGGGCCTCCACTTCATCTTTTATAATGTGTGTTAGCCAATCCATACAGAGCACAAAAATATATGAGAAATAAGAATCACCTTGCCTGATACCTCGTGATAGAACAAACACATCGATTAGGCTACCATTCTAGAGTATTTGCATAGTCGGGGTGGAGACGCATGTCTTGATCCTTTCAATTAAATGGTCTTCGAATCTAGTTAACTTCAAAGTATCATATATGAATTCCCAACTAAGCTGATCATAAGCTTTGGCCAAATCAATCTTTATTGCCATCCATCCCTTCTTACCTTTCTTCAATCTCATTGAATGTACTACCTCCTGAACAACTACTACATTATTTGTGATCTATCTATGCCCGGAACAAAACTAGCCTAGTAGGAGGAAATTAGTTGAGGTATCACCTACTTCATGCTCTCAGCCAACAGCTTAGTAATGATTTTATACAAAACATTACATAAGCTAATAGGCCTAAATTGTGTTAACATCTCAGGCTTCGAGACCTTGGGAATAAGCACAATCAACGTCTCATTCAAAAAAGGATCCAATCTACCATGCTGCATGAAGTCTTTTACCACTTAGGTGACCGAGTCTCCAACCACTTCCCACTAGCTTTGGTAAAATAAAGGTTGCAAACCATCCATACCCGGGGCTTTGAACCTTCTCATACTCTTCACCACTTTATGAATATCCTCCTTTGAGATGCTCAGTAGGCCATTCATCAAACTAGCTCCTCGGATAGGCGGAAATTTTGTCTTTGTGAACAGAGAACTACCTTGGTTTTCGTTGGTAGAATATAGTTTCCCAAAAAAATCCATAGCCCGTGCCATATTAAGCGAGTTATCCGAGCACCAACTACCATCTTCTATCTTCAGCATCTCTATTTTATTTACTCTTCGTCGGGTTATAGTAGACATATGAAAAAAAATGTGGGTTTCGATCTCCAAAGTTAAGCCAATTAACCCTTGAGTTCTGGAACCACAATAACTCTTCCTGGTTTACCACCATCTTATAATCCTGTCGAACCCTGTTAAATTCCAACATCAGATGATCCGAGTAACAAGAATCCAACGCCTTCTCAAGACCCTGTAATCTTTGCAATAGTACTCGTTTCCTTTTAAATATGTTGTCGAGGACTTTATAGTTCCAGTCTTTAATATTCGCAGTGAAGTGTGAATAAGCATTAGCCCATGCTTTCTCTTTGGGCAAATGAGCTGCCATGAATTCTATAAAATTGGCATGAGTTATGCAGCCTGAAATCTAAAGGGCCTCTTATTTGGGTCTGGCCTTTGTTGAGCCTCATGTACTAATAAAAGAGGATGATGGTCTGACTTAACCCTTGGCAAGGGGTGGACCATAGCATTAGAGAACTTTATTCGCCATGTGGGATTACACAAAGCTCCGTCAAGGCACTCACTCACTCTACCTCGAAACCACTTATACTTCGGCCCAATAAACCCAACGTCTATTAAGTTACACTCATTCATTAGTAGTTGTAGCTCTCGTCCTTCATGGAGCCCAAACATAGCACCTCCCCTTTTCTCACCAGAAGACAGGAAACGATTAAAATCACCCAAAACAACCCATGGATCCTTTACCAAATTTCTTAGCACCCTAAGCTCCTCCCACAATGATCTTCGGACTGTAGGAATGGGACTGGCATACACTGCTGTACAAACACCAGAAGCAGTATTCGTTCTCCATTCAAAATGAACATGTTGCCTTACCGAGCATATAATTTGCACTGCAACGTCAGTATGATCCCACAATACCCAGATTCCTCCTACAAAACCCCAGGCCTCGTCTCGAAAACTCCCAATCATCCCCAACCTTCAATCTTTCTATCAGCATTTCCTCCACTTATTCGGGGTTTGAGTATTACACAGATGACAGGTTTGTGTACTCTCCGCAACTCCCTTAAAGAACTTATAAAGTTGGGGCTGAGTGCCCCTTGACAATTCCATGCTAATATTGACATAAAAAAATGAGAAAAGAGAGAGATAAATCCCGCTTTTTCAAGAAACCCCATGCATGATAGCGCGCTCACTGATGAGCTATAGGAGCTACCAATTCCATGGTTTCCACCACCGCATCCACTAGCATCTCGCCCTTTTCCATTGTCGCTTCGTTCACATCCTGGATAATCAAGGTCAGCTCCGAGCTATCCTTTCCCTCGTCTAATGGCGGCATTGTAAGACCCGTATCCTTAGGCTTTTCTTGTAAGGACAAGATACCCCCGGAGCTGGATCTCTTTGCTGAGCCTCCACCATTTTCCAAGTCATCAACAACTGTCTTACTAGCCACAAATTGGCCAGTTCCATAATTTCTTGGCAACAGGTTCTCAATGCTTGCCAGGGGACGATGCCTTTTATTTTGTTGTCTTCCTGTTTTTGTCTTCTCTATGTACTTAGTAAGAGACATCTCCTTTCTTAGCATAGTGCTAGTCTTCGGTGATTCAAAACAAAACGTCCCTTCTCGAGAAGACCCAACCTGGGCTTCTTTTCCTTTATGTACCACCACAGGCCCAGTAACTCCCAAAGTAGGAGGGTTGTCTTGGGCCCTCACTATTGATTTCTGTATATTCGACAATCCCACATTCGACCTTGCCACCTGTATTGATTGTGAATCTGTATTCTCCAGATCTTGCATATTTTGGTCAGTATTCTCCTTTCTCAAAATAGCATAGCGAGATCTTTGCCTCTCGTCTCGCTCTCCATTTGGCTTCATTACTGAAGTATTAGGAGAATCTTTCCTGATAGTTCTACGATTGTGCCTGGGAGTATGCAATTATGGTCTAAAATCACCTCCTTGATTGTCGCTTTCCATATTCGTCGTCCCTACTCCACCTTGACGCATAGTTGTTGCCTTCTCTGATGTCGCCGAGATATCCATCCCTGAGGCTTCTACGACATGATTAGTAGAGGGACAACTACTTTGGTTGTGTCCAATCCAACCACAACCAAAGCAGATAACCGGCAAATTCTCGTACTCCACCTTATGCCAATATCCATCAATTCTATTGACAAAAGAGGTCTAGAGTGATCCAACTCCACGGCCACCCTTGTAAATCTACCCCTTTAAGCCTTAAGGGGATTGATATCAATACGAACCGCTCATCCTATCGAGTCTCAAATTTCTTGGAGAATGGAAGGATGATAATACTGGACCGGCAAATCAGGAAAACGCAACTAGGCCATCACTGTCGAGACTGTTGTAGAAGCAGCATGAAAAGTAGGAGTCTAGTGTTGTATCGTCAAATAATATCCCATCACAATCCAGGGCCACCAAGCAACACATGATTTACATCCTCCTCATTATTCAATCTCACCATATAAAAGTCATTCTCCAAATCGATAATCTTCGGTTCAGCACTTAAACGCCATAATGCACATAATTTCGTACACATTAGCGCAAAAGATACATTCTTGCCCAATAGCTTGACCACCACCATGTGCCTCCACACTAACCAGACCTGTTCATGTAATCTGGACGACAAACAAATATTAGGACCCTAGTCATCTCTTTCCACTATGATATCCCCCTGCATAACATCCACCACTGAAACATCCAGGAGCATCGATTTCTTTAGCCTCTCCTTATAGATATTGACGGGTTTGCCATCTCCACATCAGGTGGGGGACAATTCCCCTTGTCTTGATTCCCATCCACTTCTTGAAACTTGACCTTGCTCGATGTCGTCAAAGTATCTTCAGAAGAACCAAATGTCTCGGGAGAGAGCATTTTTTCAATTTCCTATTTATTTTTTGCTAGGTATGTATCTATAGATTAGGTATTATGACATCTTAGATCTCAAAGATGTCCTGTGTTAATAGTTAGGTACCAGAGTAGTACCTAGATATCTTAAGTTCTACAGATTTCTTATGTTGATACCTAAGTATTGGAATAATACTGAGGTACCAAATTAGATTGAGGGATTGGGGTTCCCTGTGTCAATATTTATATATCTAATTTTTCACTTAATGAGTGATTATGATGAGTATACATGAGCCGACAACCATAAATGTAAGCATACTAAATTAAGTAAGACCTAGTTAATTCAGTTAATGAAAGGGCAAAACATAAATGATAATAATAAAAGAATATTAGAATTAGTTATTATTAACAGTAAAATTTTAGATGTTTATTGAGTGTTTGGACATATTAAGTATTATTTTATATTTTAGTATTATATATATATAATCATTTGATTAATTTCAATATATATATTGAATTACTTGATTTTAAGAGTTTAGTCATGTTACTCTTACTTGGTAGGTAGCTCACTTCTTGCCGCTATAGTTTCTTTAAGAGATAGGAAGATTATCGATAACTTCATTACACGTGATTGATAGTTGAGTACAATTGTTTTATTGTACATACTTTTGAATGTAATAGTTTGGATGGTTACGCTTACACAAATAATTTTTGTGACTAATGAACATCATTTTTTAGACTAATAAAAATTTTGGTAATTAATAATATAATTGTAGAAAATTTTGAATAAATTGTTATTTAAGAATTTTGGAGCATCACATTAATGTTTCCTTTTTTTATCTTGTCAGATGATAGGACTTTTACTAGGCTGGAATTCCACGGGACAACAATTTCTTTAGAATTGTGTATGGTTTATTGTAAACCATCACACCAATATAGTTCAAGTCCATGACAAAAACTCCGCAAAGACAACCAAAAATAAATTTGGCTAAATATATTATCTTGTTTTAAACTTTTTTTTTGGTAAATCAATAAAATTAAATAAATCAACAAAAAAGTATTTACAGATCAAGAGAATGCCCAAGAGGTAACTCTCTATCGATCACGATATCAAAAGCTACACTTCCGGACATGAGGGACTTTACAACTAATAAACCAAACACCCACAACAAACTACCCTAACTTATGTACCCACCATGATGACCTTGTAGAAAGGTACATCTTAACTAAAACACATACACTTGTAAACAAACATAGTAATGCAAAGGTAAATAGGCATGCTTGCTCTCGACTTAACCAGAAGTTCGAGAGTCTCCTTCATGGGTAAAGCTTTTGATTTGCTCCACAATGTGCTGAATAAGTTAGGGCCTACTAGGTTAAACCTTCCAAAGAGGGTAGGGTCCTTTCTCCCTGCTAGTCACCTCCATCTTGTCTCTAACAGCTTGATCCAAGGTTGGGATCTCCATCGTAAGCTATCATAGTTCACACCCAGCCTTCCTTGGTGAAATCCAAAGGATTCCTCTAAGTCTTTAATAAACATGTCTTCTCTTCTGTTGTTGAAACCGAAAAAATGATGGAATGGAACTGCATAGGCTCTTCTAGACTAGCAAACTTGCAGAAATATGAGTGAATAATAATAAACATTTCAACAGTTACCTCCTCACGGTGTTTGAGCTAAGATGTTCCATAACTTGGAAGATTATGCTAAAGTACAGGCTCCCCACATCTTGACTTCATCTTTGAAAACTCCGTTATTCCTCTCCGTCCAAATGTTATAGACAGTAGTAGAAAGAAGGATAGGAAAAAGATTAATGACAGTGGAATTTGAGGTTTGGTTAAACCACATGGGGATGGATTGGAGGTTTGTGTTATTGGGGAGGTGTATATGGAAGTGGATGAGACAATGTTCCTACACGGTTTTAGAGAAGGGACATTCAAAAAACAAGTATTCAATAGTCTTATTATCCAAGACACATAAAGAGCAGTTGTTAGAGTATGGAGATAGCAAAGTTTGTCCGGCGCTTGCAACTTCTTTAGGAAAACCAGCTATAGTATGAAAGAGCACCTAGGACTGTTGCTTTTAAACCAAACCAGTTTATACCAAGGAACTTTCTGTAGTGGTGGTCTTAAGACATTATAGGCTGAACCATTGGTGTACTGTTTTGAAGGGTGAGCTAACCGTTCCAAACAGTCTGGTATAGAACTATTTGGTTGGTACAATAAGGGCTCTAGGTCATCAATGATCTCTATATTTACCTCTTGCCATCTGTACTCATTATTTTTGATAATTTCGGAGACTCTTGCTATCATAGGTAGGTCTGAACCATTGATCTCCCGCAAAGAAGAGAAGCGCTTCAAGATTCCTCTAGGATGCCAAGAATCCTACCAAAAAAGAGTGGAAGTTCCATTCCCTATCCTAAATCTAAACTGGTTCCCTAATTTATCCCTCACAAATAAGATTTTTCTCCAACTCCATGAACTATTATTGGTAGGTTGGGCACTCCAGAAATGTTTCCTTCTCAAAATAATAGAATGCACTCACTGAACCCACAAAGCTTCCTTATCATTGAACAGATACCAGATCCTTTTCCCTAACAGGACATGATTCCATGTTGACAAATGCTTAATACCTAACCCTCATTCCCTTTCAATCTATTTATGTCACTCCATTTAACCTTAGCATGAAATTGTGAATCCACCTTCCCAGCCCACATAAAATTCCTAAGTTTAGACTCTATATCCTTTAGGATGGAGGTAGGAAGGATAAAATGGATAGACCAGTACACTAGAAAGGAAGAAAGGACTAAAATCACCAATTGGAGTCGACCAGCATATGAAAGGTATTTATGGGTCCATTTATTAATCCTAATATCAATTTTGACCAATAAGGGTAAGCAATCCCTCCTAGACAACCTACCTGTTAAGAGGGGAACCCCCAAATACCGTATAGGGAGAGAGCCTTTGTTGAGCCCAAAGAGTACTTCTATTGTTGAGTCATATGATCCATATTAGGGAAGAGGAAAAACTGACTCTCAGAAGGGTTCATGTCCATGCCAGAAAAACTAGAGAAGGTAGACAAACAATTAAGCAAGGTTTGAGCTGAACTCAGATCTGCATGACAAAACATTAGGAGGTTATCAACACACAAGAGGTGGGAGAGTTTAAGAGTTTTGCACCTCCGATGGTACTTGAAGGTAAGGCTACCAGCTATGCAAACATTCAAACTCCTAGAGAAAACTTCCATACAAATAGTGAAGAGGAATGGAGATAAGGGATCTCCTTGCCTAAGCCCAGACTTCCCTCTAAAAAATTTAGAGGGATATCCGTTGATCAAAATTGAATAAGAAGGAGAGGTTATACATTCTTTGATCCATTCGATAAACCTTATAGAAAGGCCTATAGCTACTAATGCATTCAAGATAAAATCCCATTGAATGGAATCATAGGCTTTTTAAAGGTCGACTTTAAAGGCACATCTCTTCTGATTACTAGAAAGGTGATAATGTTTGAAAATTTCTTGGGCCAATAAGATGTTATCCCCAATTCGACGGTTCTTAATGAAAGCACTTTGGTTTGGGCTAATAATATAAGGAAGAAGCTCTTTAAGCCTATTTGCAGGATTTTAGCAATCTCCTTATAGAGCATGTTACAACAAGAGATGAGCCTATAGTCTAGCACTGTAGAAGGGTGAGCCTTTTTCAGAATGAAAGAAATAAAAGTGGAATTAAGCTCTTTGAGGAGTTTCCCATGTTGGTAACTTCCTCTCCAATAATATGCCAGGTTTGTTTTAAAAAAAAACCCATTAAACCTATCCAGACTAGGAGCCTTATTAGGATGAGAGAATTGAAAGCCTCCCTAATCTCTTGTGCGGAGACTTCAGCAATAAGAGAGTTATAAAGATTATCAGGCAAAGAATGAGGGAAAAGACTTTCCACAAACTCTTTAGAAGAGTGAAGAGCCTTTTTATCCCTAATAGAACCCTGAAAGTATACAATAAACTGGTCTTGAATCTCTTCTAGACTAACAATCCTGTTCCTATTTCCCACTACTAAAGAATGTATGTTGTTACGGTTTCTGTTAGCTAGGAGTGAGTTATGAAAGAATTTGGCATTCCTATCCCCTTCTTTGAGCCATTTGATCCTAGAAGACTGTTTGAAGAATGATTCCTAATCTTCTAGAGCTCTAATTAACTCATTAATGGCCTCAGATTCCTTAGCAATCATAAGAGAAGACTTAGGAAAAATCCTCATTTGATCCTGAATGTTATTCAAAGTAACTTTGCAATTCTCTACTCTAACATTGACATCATCTATCTGGCCAGAATTCAGAAATTTGAGAGCATTTTTAACCAACTTGAGCTTAGATACAACAATAAACGTAGGAGTGCCCTGAACTTGATAGGATCAAACATCCTCTATTGTTTAAAGGAAATTGGGCTGAGAGGTTAGAAAATTAGAAATTATGAAAGGAGAAGATCTCTTCTACATGGTTGCTAAAGACCGAACCACTAATCTGAAATGTTTAGGTTAAGAATAACACTATAGGAACTGGGAAACCTAGAGCTCCAAGCCGAGTTAATAAGGGTTCTATCTAACTTCCTAGCAATAAAGCAATCTCCACATTGTTTATTGGTCCAAGTAAACCTAGGAACACTAGAATTTAAATCATACAAAGCATTGCCTACAACACACGTCCGAAAGTCACTCATCCCATTGATAGCTGAAGGACTGATAGGATCTGCCTCATAGGGATACAAAATAGCATTAAAGTCCCCTACTATAATCCAAGGAAGATTACCTACAAAGAGGTTAATATTAGACAGATATGACCATAGATTCTTCCTATGGTTGAGGTTATTAGACCCATAAACACAAGTCACTAAGAAAGAAGAAGAACAGTTCCTAGGGGAAATCTCTAAGTGAATTAGCTAATCAGTAAAGCTTGAATAGAACATAAAAAACAATCAGGGTTCCAAATTAACACAATCTTAGCATTCAAAGCATAGTCTACATTACTGAAAAAAAAGCCATCTAATGCCATCTAGGAAATAAGAAGGAGAAAACATTATTCAAATAGGAGGGAGACCTAATCTTGGATTCAATCAAACAAACAAAAGAAACATATAATCTCTTAATACAAGTTTGTACTGCTAATTATTTTTTAGGGTGGTTTAAATCCCTAACATTCCAAAATACAAAATCCATAACACAAACAACCAATATCACATCCTACTTCTGTTTCCTACTTGATTTCCTACATTGCCTCATAGTAAAGTCCCCCTCTGCCCCTCCTAATTTACTAGGGCCATTAGGAACCAATTCAGAAATAGGAGAGGAAGGAACTGAACTTACTTGATTTCAACAGGATAGTTGGAGTCCTCGATGTCTCTACACAATTCTTCTTGCTTCTGTTGATCCTTACTTAGTAGAGAAGGGCTACCAGCAGCACTTGCATCTTTATCAACTAGTTTTGTCTTCTCATTAGAATGATCCATCTGTTAAGGTCTTTGACCCTTGCATTGCTTGATTTATATCTCTGTTGTTCTCGTCTCCTTATGACTTGGATCAATCTTCTCTGTGATTAATCCCTGCTTCAATTCTTGCTGAATTGAAATATTTTGAATCTGCTCCTTTCTTTTCTCTAACCCTTGTTGTAATCCAGTCTCAAACAATCTCCTTGTAGGTGCCCATTTCGTCTTCTGAACTTGATGATTAGGCCTTCATTTGTACTCAATCCTTATTTCCTTAAAAATTATTTCCCCTTCCTCATTGTACATAGCCAGTTGTAAAGAAGAAGGCCAATGCCTCTGTAACTCTAACTCCACACACATTCGTGCATACACTATCCTAGACATCGTGGCCATCTATATGACCATAAGGAAAGGGTGAGACACAGCACTTGCAATTCTTCCCAACCCTTCCATGTTCCAGTATTCTACTGGTATACTACAAAACCTAGCCCACACTAGGGCAAACTTAACTTCTTCTTATTCCCCCTCATTCAGACTCCACTTTCTCAAAAATATTGGCTTTCCTTGGATATGCCAAAGACTTCTTTCCAACACTAATTTCAACCCTTCTTCTGGATCAAACTTAAACAAAAGATTGTTTGAACTCATAATTAAAGTTTCCTTGAGCCTAAACTTTACCCAGGATTTTGCTAATGCTATCTGAACCACAAAGAATGCAGGACGCTTGCCAATGAAGAAACCTATTAGTGCTAACCTGAAGTGTGCAGCTCCCTTTTGAGCTAACTTGACAAAAGAGTAAAACAAGATATTTTCCGAGTCCTACAAATATCATCCAAGTTTAAATTAAAAACATACACAGCCATAAATATATCCGTTGAATTATAAGATATATGAACATAAGGACATTTAACGAAGAGTATTGATACAAATAACTCATAATTTGTAAACCACCAATTCAACTAAAAACATAAATTGAATTTATGGAAATAAAGATCATAATTAAGATGCATATTTATCTTACTATGATATTAATGTAAGAAATTTAAAATATAAATATAAAAAATCTTTTTATTATCATGTACATCATTAACGAAATCATTTACTTTAATTTGATTGATTTTCATATGTGAAAGAACACTTATAAGAAACTCTAAAATTGTTAACTGTTATTTAATAATTAAAAATTAAAATGTTCAAACTCACCACATGCAATTTTTCATTACCAAAATAGAGTTGACAATAAAATATATTTAATTCATATTTTTATTAACTAATTTGAGTTTGATTCTTCAATTATTAAATAACATAATATTATTTTATTAAAATTTAACAAAAATAATATTATTCATGTAAGAATTAGTCTAAAACACTTGTAAACCTAATTTTAACCTACCCTTCCTATTCGTACTTAAGGGATGTGATCCGGTGTATAATCTTAAACAATGTTTTAAAAACCAGATCGGATATCAAACCGGCCAAAAGAAAGGTTTATGGTTTAAATGTTCAATTAGTATTAAACAGTTACAAAATCTATATATAATAAATAGAAGTAAAAATTATAACAATAAGTAAAAATAAAATATTTTACTAACAAAATACATCAATGTCTATTATTATATAATAAACTAATCATAAATTAAATCTAATAATTTAGACTAAATCTAAATCTAACATAAACTTAAAATCAAAATCAAAATCACAATTGTATTTCTAAATGACGTGTCTTATTATTGTCAAAAGTTTCAAATTCTCTAACATTATCTAAAGACTCGTCGTAAATCATGTTTTCATCCAAAGGATTTACATCAACTTCTTCTACTTCATTCAAATAAATTAAAAGTTAGTAATGTATGAAATTATTCTCAATTGTAAATTTATAATACATTATACTTTTAACTTAAATATGATCACAATAAGATATGAACTAACCATCAATAGATATTCTTAATTCATTCGTTGTGAAAAAAGTCACGTGTTGCAATGTTAGTCGCAACCAAGATTAGGGTGTTGCCACTTTTAAAGGATCACAATGCTTGCTCTCTTTCCTGAGAGATTAATTGAAATCACAAAACATAAGAAACTCCATATTAGAATCAAATGATTAATTGAATAATAAAAATAGCATGTTACATAAAGGGTAATAAATTTGGACCTAACTCCACCCTAAAAGGCACCTGATAAAAGGAGGTTTGACATACATTTATAAGCTATTTTAACATTTTTTACTTGCTCAATGTGAGATTCTTGACACACCCTCCCTCAGCTCAGAGCAGGGCTAGACATCTGATGAACATATGGAGCAAAAGGCTACAACAGGTCAGGCATCGGCCCAAACCATTGAGACAAATTCAGGCTCTGATGTTATGATAATTTGGACCCTAACTTCACCCAAAAGGCATTTTGTAAGGTTTTCCATACATTTATAAATTATTTTAAAATTTTTTATTTGCTCAACGTAAGATTCTTGACAAAAGGGATAAATAAGGTATAAAAAAATATAAGCAAGTATGTTCAACCATTTTAGTCAGCCTTCAAAGCAAGTACATTTAGCCTAAAATTCTTTAAAAGAAGGTCTATTGGTTCTCTCTATATAACAAACCAATCAAATATTTCATTTATCACAATTATCTCAAATTTAAGGCCATGAATGTGCATTCAAATATGGATAATTGAATATTAAAGGACACAAGAAAACACCTGTTGTGATCTATCATCATAAATACTTGTAGCTAGGAACCTATTGACATAAAGTCAATGCTCAAGTGAATCAGCATTCTTCTTTGTCTCCACAAAGACTAACGTTAAAGCTTGCTGAAAAATCAATCAAATCTCAATCATCATGGAACTATACAAATATAATCACAAGCTAGAAAAGTTTTATAGGAATTCAATCACAAAAGTCTCCTGAGAGAGGGAGGGAAAGGCATAGAGCAAATTTTGTCTTATCCTCAAACCTTACCTTACGATGAACACCATTTTTCCCTTTGTGTATGAAGAAGGTCCATAAGATGACTCCTTTTTTCTGAATCGTAGACAAATTCAAATCTTTGGATGATCAAATCAGTACTAAAGCTCACACCTAAAAAACTAAAAATATGTATTTATGCAGAAAATTTGAAGCTGGTTCTTTGCATTCATAAATAGATATAGTTACGATACACATTAGATAGATACGGTTAGAATAAGCATGTGAATATTATTATGATTCTTTGTATATATATCCTTGTAACTAATGTAATTATCATTTGTAACTGTCAATTATATATATAGGATTAAACCGTCTGAGGGACTATCAATTCCCTCAATTTTTCATGGCATCAGAGAAAATACACAACTAAATTTTTTTCGTTTCCCTTCCCTCATGGCCATCTCTGAATCTAACATCAGTTCTTCCTCTCCTTCTTTTTCTTCTCCCTCCCCCTCTATTTTTCTGTCACTCATATCTGAAATTATTTACTACAACTCTAGATTTCACAAACTATCTAATGTGGAAAACACTTTTTCTTAATGTTTTACAGTGTCATCAAGTGCTTGGGCATATTGATGTTTCCACGTTATGCCCACCTCAATTTCTCCCACCTTAGCAAGGCTCCAGCATTGCTTCTCTGTTGGCCCCTAAAATTTTTCGTTAAATTAAGCATAATAGTTTATGGAAAAAATGCATAAGAATGAATTGAGGGCATATTTTGGCATGTAACTTAAGTACCAAAAGAGCCTAAGCTTATAAGGAAGGGTAAAGTGGACTTTTGGGACCC
>JAOSBN010000009.1:24490875-24510971 GCA_027563595.1 Erythroxylum suave
CAATAAGATTTCAAGATCATGAAATATATGTGTTATGTGGGTTTGTGGTGGTCCCCTAAGTTAAGTCAAGTGCACTTTTCTAAAAGCTTCTCCCGCCTGCCCGTTAGTGGCATGGAGCTCCTTTATGGACTCCCATAAGTTCACGGCTACGCAAAACCATAAATTGGAATTGCGCTAGTACGTTCTATTCACGGCTACACAGGACCCTTAAAGGAAATGTGTAGTACGTTCTGTTTTGGATCCACCCGAACCATTCTAATGTGCGCACGATTTGTTTGACATGATGAATGCTTGCATGATTTGAAACTGTATATGTTTTATCTGTGTGAAAAGGGTTTTCTGCTTGTTACTCAGTTATAAACCTATTACCCACGAGCTTTAAGCTCACCCCCTCCAACTTCTGTCCAATTCAGGTGAAGCACCAGAGTGTGAGTAATCTCAGGGTACAAGGCAGCAACTAGTTTGCAAATGTTCTTTTGTAATCCTTAGGGTTGATTTTTGAGAACTAAGGCTTTAGCCCCTTTCAAGTTTTATTCGTCTTTGAGTACTGATGTATTATGGCTTGTAAGGTTATTAAAGCCTTGTAAAACAAATATACTTTTAGGGATGTATGAATTTTAGGTGTATATATTTCTGTGCATGATTAAGATTCCTGGTTAAGTTTTTATGTTGCATGTGTTGATCTAATAAATAATGAGGAGTGAGAAAGATAAATGATCACATTGGGTGATTCTGACCTGAGTCTCAATTAAATGAGAGCGGGTGAAAAGGTTGATAGAGAGCAATAAATAAGGTAGATGTAAAGGAAAATATATAGGAAGAATATCTTCTATGATGACGTTAGAACACAGAAGCAAGGAGAAATGGGAGAGTGTAAGGATGGGTATAGTAAAACCCAGAAGATAAAACATAGAAGATAGACTTCGTCTGTGTTACTGTTCATAGACTTCAGACGTAATGATTTAAGAGTATAAGTATCTTCTGTGATGATATCAGAACACAGAAGCAAGGAGAAATGGGAGAATGTAAGGATGGGTAGAGTAAAACCCAGAAGATAAAACATAGAAGATAGGATCGTCTGTGTTACTATTCATAGATTTCGTCTGTGCTACTGTTCACTGCGTATCTTCTGTCCCATTGTTGATCCCTAGACTTTAGACGATAATTCACAGTCGATAGAGGGTCAACCCAGAAGATAAAAGTCAACCACAGAAGATAGATTATGGGCCAAGGATTATAAGAAGGAGTTAAGAGGGTATTCGAGTTGAAGTACATCTTCTGTGTTACTGTTCACCGCGTACCTTCTGTCCCATTGTTGACCCCTTAGAAGATAAAATTGACCCTTGAGGTCTTCATGGAAGTTGTAGACCTTGAAATCTTCTTTCAAACCGTATAAAGAATACCCTAAACCGATCCCCCTAAAGAAAGTTACGACATTTGTAAAATACCGTCTATGTTTCCTAGACTTCGACTGTGACACTGTTCATGCTATTGTCTGGGTCACTGTTTGCCGCATATCTTCTGTCCCATTTTCAACCCTTTAGAAGATAAAGTTGGTCTTCGAGGTCCTGATGAAAATTGTAGTCCTTGAAGTTCTCTTTATATCTATCCAAAAAAACCCTAGTTTGGATGCTTATAGAAGAAGTTTGCCAATAACCTCGAAGCAAGTATATGGGTAAAGAGAGGACTCACCCACACTAATCATTGAAGGATTCAGGTTGAAAGGTAGGAATGGACTAGTTGACTATTCTAAGAGCTGAGCTGAGACTAGAAAAGAGGGGTTTGAGAAGATAATCCGATAATGGTCAAGGTGTTCTCTTTGGAAGATAACTTACGTATTAAGATATTCTGCATGCGAGTTGGGGTCTGGATACGGGGCCCAACATTCTCCTACACTCAATCTTTAATTCTCTACATGGACACAAATTGACTACATTATAGTGTCCTGGCTTCATACAATCTCTGAAGACTTATTACAGCATGTCTTGTACCCAGGAATTCCTACACTTCGCCAAACCTGTTTGGATATGGAAGAATTATTCCAGGATCATGTTTCAGTCAAGTATATGAAGTTTAAGACAAATTTTTCTCAAGACACAAAGGTGACCAAATCCATGGCTGATTACTTGCAATTGTCAAATCTATCGCAGATGCACTTTATTCCATTGGTCACTAAATTTCATATACTGATTTAACCTTACTGATTCTCATTGGCCTTCCCACTGATCAGTACTCTGATGTCATAACTGTTATGATAGCCAAGAAGCCTTTGCCCTTATGGGCTTTGTCAAGCTCCTCTAGCTTGGTTTAAAAGGTTTACTGATTTTTACGCTCAATTGGCTTTCAGAGTTGCCATTTTTGGTTATCCAATATTTGTTTTCTATTCACAGTCTAAATAGTAATTTTACTTTTATATATGGACGACATCATTTTCACAACCTCTTCCACATTGCTACTTGATCGATTGATTGGGTTGTTAAAGTCAAAGTTTTCCACAACTGATATGGCCTTTACACTATTTTCTTGGCATTGAGGTTTCACGCGATCAAAATGCTTTATTTATTTGTCAATGAAAGTATGCACAGAATCTTCTAGCCAGGGCAAATATGAATGATTGTAAACTTGTATCTACACCTCTTCCAACAAGACTGCCTTCAACCCAAGAGAGTCAATCATATGAAAATTCCACCCATAATCGCAACATCTTAGGAGCACTTCAGTACCTCACATTCACACATCTTGACATAGCTTTCACGGTCAACTTTCTTTGACAACATATGCATAATCCATCTCAAGCTCATTAGACATAAGTTAAAAGGTTGCTTAGGTATATCAAAGGAACCCTGGGATTTGGTTTGTAATTTAAAGCTTCATCAAATCAAACTCTTGTTGGCTATAGCAACGCAAACTGGGTTGGGTGTAATGATACAAGAAGGTCAACTACAGATTTTTGTGTATATCTAGGTTCTAATTTGGTTTCTTAGGCATTAAAGAAATAACACATCATTTCTAGGAGTTTAGCGAAGGCATAATATCGAGCACTTGCAGACTTGGTTGCATAAATTTGTTGGCTCAAATATATCCTGCATGATTTCATATTCATGATGATTAATCAGTTCCAGTCTATTGTGATAATCTCTCAGCTACACATTTGGCGCACAATCTTGTTAATCATGCTTAAACTAAACATATCAAAGTTGATTTGCAATTTGTCCGAGAGAAAGAGCAGTAGGATGGGAATAATCCATCATATACCAAGCATAGATTAGCCAACAGATATACTTACCAAGGCCTTGTTGGGAGCACCTCATTGTAAGCTAATAACCAATCTTGGTGTAGTTTTCCCAAATCATACACCAAATTGAGGGGGGATCATAGATAGATATAGTTATAATACAAACTAGATAGATACGGTTAAGATAACCTTGTGCACATTATTATGATTCTTTGTATATTTATCCTTGTAACTGATGTAATTATCCTTTGTAACTATCAATTATATACACAGGATTAAACCATCTGAAGGATTATCAATTCCCTCAGTTTTTCACATCAGGCCAAGCACTTGAGCAAATCAGATGCATTAACATTAAATAATGAGATAATTACTGGAAGAAAGTTAAAATGTTTTCCTTATTCACCGTACAGATCTCAAACTAAATTCTACCTAAGGGAACCTATGTAAGTAGATAAGAGAATATAACCTTAATGTTGGAAACAAAAAACTGAAGACATATAGATACAAAACCTTGTGCATGCAACAATTTTACACAATACAATACCAATTAATTATTTCTAAATTGATCGAGTAAATAAGGGAGCTTACAAAAAGATAAAAGAAATAGTATCATCTACTTTCCATCCCCTTTAAGTTGCTTAGAAGGGATCTAGACTTAACAAGCTGAGGCAAAGAATGAAATTTTTAAATACAAAAGATATCATGTTGGGAGTTAATTCTAATTAGATGAAAGCACCTAATTCCTAAGGATTAGCAAAGGTAATTGGTAGTTGTGCAACAAACCTAAGTTCTAAGTCTTGGATTAAACTTGAAAACAATGTTAACCGGCTTATAGATCACAAAGCAAGTGCACTTTCATAATAATCATATAAGAACCTATGTTCGGTCTTCATTTATATTGGTTCAATTTAACCTGGAAACAATAAAAGGCAAATGAAAAATACATGTTCTTGTTTCATGAAAAGAGACATGACATATTAAGATCCTTCAACTAACTCTATGCATGTTAGATTACACAAAATGAAAAGCTGATTTTAGCACAATGTTAACAACAAATTTAATAGCACTGAATGGAAGAATCAAATAACCATCTCAAATAGCCCTCCAAAATAGTACTCCATTTTCTGTTTCCTTTGCTTCTCCAGATTCCCAAGCACCACACTCATTCCTCGACAGCATGATTCCACAGCCAACTCTAGATTTAATTGACCCAGACGGACAGCCCTCCAAGAAAGTGCGCATCCGACAATGGGAAGAAGACCCGCCACTGCACCCAATCGTCTCTTACCGCGCAGCTGTGGTAGGGAGTCATCAGGAAGGAGCTGCATTTGCTGAAAAGCCTTGGCCAGAAGAAGCCCCTGTAGTAATTGAGGACGGCGACATCACCATTAGGAATGACGGCAAGGATGTGGGGATTACCCTCTCCTCCACTCTGAAAGCAAAGCTTGACACTCAATGGCAACAAGCAGTAGTTGTGAAACTCATAGGCCGTCGGATAGGCTACCGTATACTATGCCAGCGTTTGCAAACAACTTGGCAGCCTCAAGGACCCATCAAGATCGTCGACCTTGATTACGACTTCTATCTAATTAAATTCATAAAAGAAATAGATTACCTTAACGCCCTCACCAATGGCCCCTGGCTAATCTTTGGCCACGCCCTTTCTGTCCAGCGGTGGACACCTGCCTTCCGGCCAGCGCTCGGCACCGTCACACGAGCTGTGACCTGGATCCGGTTCCTAGACATCCCCATAGCACGATACCATCCATCCATTCTCCTCGCTATGGGCAATCTATTAGGACACACCATTAAATTAGATACAGCAACCCAAGCAACACAACGCGACAAGTTTGCCCGTCTAGCCATCGATTTAGACCTGACCTTACCTCTGCGGCCTTCGATTGAGCTCGATGGCGAGACCATACACATCGCTTATGAAGGTCTCACCCAGGTGTGTTTTGGTTGCGGAATGGTCGGACACGACAGAAGTGTCTATGCTTCCACCAACCCCAACCGCCCGCCCTCCCCGACCCCCGCAAATGTACCCAACACCCCCATAAATGTAACCACGTCAACGCCAGCAAGCGTCCCCATCCCACCACCGTTCGAGGCTCAGACAGGCAACTCCACCGCCAAATAGCGCGCCGGAGCAGACGACGGCTTCGGCCCTTGGACTCTGGTCCAACGGTATTCCCCCGCACCAACAAGCAACGGTCCCCTGCTACCTCGCAACGGCATCCTAGTTCCCGTACGATTAGGAGTGGGTCGAGGTTTAAGGCCCTGTCAGACGCTCCCGTACCTACTGCGCCCCCCTCCTCGTCCTCTCCTAACCTCTTTGCGTCGCCTTCGGTCACACATCGATTAAACGACGCATGCTTAGGCATCTCGAGGCTGGCCTTTACTACAGGCCCAGGTGACAAGCAGCCAGTGGCTGGAACACGCCCATATACGGGAAAGGCCCAAGGCCTGCAAGCATCAAGCTCCAATAGGGCCCCAACCCACGTCCAATTGCTGGGCCCGAGTGCACGATCTGATCTTCAACCCACTTCCGTCAACAAACATAAAGCGGTGGCCATTACGTCTCATAACGATGTGCTTTGCAAACACATCTTGAGTGCACCAATAGGGGTCCAGGCAACTCTCGAGCAACCAATGGATGGAGTTGAGGGAAATGTGGCCCAAGATCCTTATCAGGGAGTTGAGGTACACTTACCCTCACCGGAACCCCCCAATCCGGGAGAGCAGGATTCTAACATGGCAGACTCTCCGACTGAGTCTGGAAGCCAGACCAAACGTGGTTCGTAGCCCACGGATGGTAGTTGTTTTGACTCACAGGACACCAGCCAGGTACTCCCTCGGATGGAGGAGGCCTGAAGTTTTCTGTCAATCATATCAATCCTTATCTGGAACTGTCAAGGGGCCGGAAGCAAGCGCTTCCGGATAATCGTACGTCATTACAATCTTGGGGTCCTAGTCTTAGTCGAACCTAGGATTAGTGGCACCCGAGCCGCAACAGTGATTACACAACTAGGTTTCGACTTTTCCTTCCGGATCGAAGCTGATGGCTTCCAAGGTGGGATTTGGTTCCTCTGGAAACAGGATTATTCCGTGATGATTAAATTGGCGCATAAGTAGATGATTCATGCGCTTATTCATGTGCGCAAATTTTCGTTTGAATTCTCGGCTGTCTACGCCAGCCCTCAACTGCATAACCAAAAATATCTCTTGAATGTTTTACGCCGAGTAGGTCACTCCGTTACCCGTCCGTGGATTATTGGGGGAGATTTTAACGCCAAGTTGGATGTGGGAGATAAGAGGGGGGGTTCCCAACGTTCCTCAGTGGTCAATTCGACTTTCCGGGAGTGGGTGCACGATAGTGGCCTTTACAACCTGGGCTATATTGGCTCCCGGTTTACTTGGAAACGGGGGACTATCCAAGCCCAACTCGATCGTGTTTTGGGCTCAACCGAGTGGTTGACAGTCTTCCCTACCACCATTATTCGGCATCTTCCATTTCTAGGGTCCGACCATCGACCACTATTAGTGGAATTTTTACCCATTTCCCGCCCCACTGGAGGGCACCCCCCCCCCCCGGTTTCGTTTTCAATCAGCATGGCTTGCACACCCTGATTTCCCAGCATGCGTAGCAGTCCATTGGTGCCCCCATGGAGGATCGATCAGTCAAACGTTATCCCAATTCTCTACGCATCTCCAGCAGTGGAATACAAAGGTGTTTGGAAACATCTTCAAAAGGAAACAACGTTTGATGGCTCGTCTGGAAGGGATTCAGCGATCTAGGAAACATGCTGACACAACTTCCATCCTTGAACTAGAAGACAAGTTGAGTGAAGAACTAGGGCAAGTCCTATGCGAGGAGGAACTTTACGGGCACCAACAAGCCCGGTGTGATTGGCTTTCCCAAGGTGATCGCAATACGAAGTATTATCATATGGTAACGCAAACCAAACAAAGAGCTCTTTCGATCGCCCGATTACTAGACTCCTCCGATCAGGAAATCACTGAGCCCGACCAGTTGCGGAGTTGGGCTCGAACCTTTTTTGCGACCCTGTACACTACTGAGGCCCATTCGACCCAAAAATTGCCTTTTGCAGGTGCATTGCCCCGTTTCATCGAGGATCAGCGCCAAGTTTTGGACGCTCCCATCCAGGCTCACGAAGTCAAGTCCGCCATCCTAGGTATGAATCCGAATAAAGCGCCAAGCTGGGGTGGTTTCACGGCCCTATTTTTTCAGTCTCAATGGGATATCGTGGGAGTCGACGTGATCGCTTTCATCCGGAAGCTATTCACGATCGAGGGCTGGGAACCAGAGTTGAACCGAACCATCCTAGTCCTCATTCCCAAAGTCCCGTCTCCGTCGTATATTTCCCAATTTCGTCCCATAAGCCTTTGTTCAGTGCTGTATAAAACGGTTTCTAAAGTTCTGGTCAACCGACTCAAGTCCTATCTAGCTCAGGTTATAGCTCAGACCCAATGCAGCTTTATCCCGGGGCGGCATATCATTGATAACATTATCATCGCCCAGGAGATAATTCACTCAATGCGCACCAAAAAAGGCAAGACTGGGTTTTTTGCCCTCAAAATAGATTTGGAAAAAGCCTATGATCGTCTCCACTGGGATTTCATTTATGACACCCTATCCGAGCTTAACCTGCCACATAGTCTACTTGACATCATCATGAAATGCATCACTTTGGTGTCTATGCAAGTAGCGTGGGCAGGCCAACTATCAGCCCCCTTTTATTCCTACCCGGGGGCTACGTCAAGGAGACCCGCTGTCACCATACATCTTCGTCCTTTGTATGGAGCGATTAGGCCATTTAATTACGCATGCAGTGGGACAAGGGCAGTGGAAACCGTTCAAATGGCGTGGGCCAGGCCCGACTATTTCCCATCTGTTTTTTGCTGACGATCTCATATTGTTTGGCGAGGCTTCAGTTACCCAGGCACAGACAGTTTCGGTAATTCTGCAGGCCTTTTGCGAAGTTTCTGGCCAAAAGGTGAACCAAGCTAAATCTCGTATCTACTACTCCAAGAATGTTTTGCCCAACCTAGCGCACCAGATTAGCCAGGAGCTTCGGATTCAGAGCACACCTAATTTAGGACACTATTTGGGAGTCTCACTGCTTCACGAACGTATCACGCGGAACACTTATCAATACGTTCTTGACAAAGTCCAGCACAAACTAGCGGGATGGCGAGGCCGGGAGTTATCCATGGCGGGCAGAGTCACCTTAGCTCAAGCTGTGATTTCTTCCATTCCCAACTACACCATGCAAACTGTGCGTTTACCCCGGCACTTATGTGATGAGATTGAACGCCTTATGCGTAGTTTCATCTGGGGGTCCCACGCTAACCAACGGAGAATCCACCTAGTTAACTGGGATCAAGTTTGTCGCCCAAAACATCTAGGGGGCCTAGGCATAAAGCGAATTTGTGCCACCAACGATGCTTTCCTTACCAAATTGGGTTGGGAGCTGCTTACTAACCCGACAGCGCTTTGGGTGAAATGCCTCCGAACCAAATATCGGTTTCCCACGCACCATATACCACCATCACTTCCCCAGCACGAAACTTCGATTGTTTAGAGGGGGATTTCCGCGACATGGGAATATGTCCGCTGAGGTATTAGCTGGAAACTAGGCATCGGGCACCAAATATATTTTTGGACGGACCGATGGGTGCTAGACAGGGGCCCCTTAACCCATGAGTTCATCGCCCTCCTTCCACCCGACCTCCTTTACACAAGAGTGTCCGAGAATATTGCGGAGGATGGCAACTAGAACTGGGACAGGATCACCCCTTTTTTGCCTACTCATGTGTGTAGCCTGTTAGAAACCATTCGGACACCATCACGTGATCTAGGCCCTGACCGCCTAACGTGGAGTCACCATCACCAGGGTAAGTTTTCGGTTGCATCGGCGTATGATCTTATCACCAACCACATTCCGGAGATCCCAAATCCGCTATGGAAAATTATCTGGAAATGGCCTGGGCCCCAGCGTATTCGATCCTTCCTTTGGTTAGTCACCACCAACAAGCTACTAACCAATAGCCAGAGGGAGCGTCATAAGTTAACCATCGATAGCTAGTGCCCGACATGTGGGCACGAGTAGACGATCTTACATGCCCTCCGAGATTGTCCTAGGGTCCAAATCTTTTGGCAACAACTACGCCCACGTGTCCAGGAGTCGCGTTTCTTTCAGATACCCGAGGAGCCTTGGCTACAGCAAAACCTCACTACAATGGACAACGATTGGCCAACCACCTCTGGCATTGCCTGCTGGTACTTATGGCAGTGGAAGAATCGGTGCATTTTCGAAGAGGGTTTCAATTAGACGGATACCGGCCCTCGCCTTGTCCGAGACTATACAATTTGGGTCCATTGAGCTCAACTGGTTACGAGTCGTGCCATTCCTCAATCGGGTCTACCTATCGAGCATTCTGTCGGCTGGCAACCCCTGTCGGAGGGGTGGATAAAATTGAATACGGATGGAGCAGTCACTACAGCCTCGCCGGGAGCCACGGTTGGGGGAATCTTTCGCGATTTTTTTGGGCAATGGTGTGACGGGTTTCTAAACAAGGGTGAAGCCTACTCCCCTCTGAATGCCAAATTGCGAGGAATTCATATCGGCCTTCACATGGCATGGCACGGGGGCTATCGGAGACTCATTCTCGAGACCGACTCTTTAGAGGTGTTGCACCTCCTTTCAAATTTCGCTCGATTCCAAACTGATGAATTCTCTTTGGTGCAGGACATCCAGGAACTCCTCGGATGAGCTTGGGACATACGACTCCACCATGTCTACCGGGAAGGCAATCAAAGTGCGGATAGTCTAGCTACCCTAGCTAGGAGCATCCCTCCAGGAGTGCACGTTCTCCCCGATCCCCCCACCGAACTAAGGCAAATTATCACCCTTGATCAGCAAGGTCATTTGTACCGTAAGGGCCTACTCTAGTTTTTGGCCTGTGTTTTAATTCCATTGTACACAAAAAAAAAACCATCTCAAATGAATTACCATTTGAAGTTTCACCATAATTACAACAAGTTATTTCAATTTAACCTCTTGCAACGTATACATGGCAAATGTAGTAAAATTCACAGACAACCACACAAAGAGATAAGAAAACCAAGTAAGTGTGTTTGATATTTTCCTATAAGGTGGACAATAGATGTATACCTTATGTGAAGGCCTTTCAAGCGGTGCCATGGAGTTGTAACTATCATGTTGCAGAAACAAGTACTGATATCTCTTGAACGAGGAAGCAAACGAGAGCTTTATCTGAAAAGGAAAAAAAAGAGGTGAAAGAACCAAAACTCTCAAAGATTCTAACTTTGTAATTACTGTGATTTACCAAAAAATGAAGCGAAGAGAAGTGGAGAACTAAGATTCCCAAAAAATGAAGTTAAGATTCTGATAAAAGAAAACGTAAAGAGTGAAATGAGAATAGTTTTTTTAGCTTCTGAAATTATATAGAATAAATAGGTTCAATTGCTTCATGGATAAACCATCTGGTTCATAAATAAATCATCTAATTCTCATATGCACAAGTTATAAAATAAAATTGAACTAAAAAATTAACTAGTTCGTATTATTTCTAGTCAAACTAACAAGTGTTGATTCAGTTTTTAAAACATTGCTCAAATTTTGAATTGAAAATTTATGTGTGACAGATAAGTCAAATGGATGTACTATTAACGCCAAATGGCACCGATGCATGTAGACAAGTGCTATTACCAAAGAAGTAACAGCAGCAACAGAGAGAGAGAGAGAGAGGAGACAACTTGTGCATACATCATCGTAGTTGTCATGGTGACATCATAATGGTTATGAATCGATATAGTTGTTTTTGCAATTGGGCTTCACTGTTGTCAGTTCAGTGTATCACATGAAGATTATTCGGCATCGAGGGTAAGCTTTCTTGATAGTATTAACCTCAGTGAAGTCTCGGGGCTCGTAACCTTTTTCGACGATATTACAGATTTTAGGACCCTTTGCACTGTCAAGTTTCAATCTGGACCCGCTCAGGTTTTCCTACTTGGAATTGTCCATCCACGCTGCTGATTGAAGTCTCATTTGCCAACTAATGTCAGGAAACGTAATAGAGTGATTACGGGTTAAAAGTTGAAGATGGGCATAAAAATATGAGTGGACTGTTGTCCCTTTACTTGAATCTTTTTCTACTTAAAAGATTTCATTTTTATTGAACTCAATTTGCTTGCAGTAAAATAAAAGAAGGTATATTTATAATAAATTAAAAATATAAATATTCAACCAATATTATAAAATTGAATAAATTGTGAATTTAAAATAAAAGAAAAAAGGGGCTAAGTTAGGGTAATTATCTGAAGCTGAATAAAAGTATCGGAGAAGGGATCGGAAGTCAGAAGTGATTAGTTATTGGATAATTTCTTGGTCCAGCTCGAATCACCTCGCTCCAAAGTAATGAACTGTTGTTGAATACGTAAGCTTCACTGACAAGTCAGCAGCCAAATTTAGAGTACGGACACGTGCCTGTCGGCCCAAGCTTTTGGGAAAAAGTTTTTTTTTTTCTTTTTTTTTTAAAATGAGTTTAGAAGTTGGAACCGCACCTATCTCAGCCCCTAACAAATCCCAACTGCCCTCATTTTCTAGTTGCTGCCACGTCACTCCAGTCGGCGTTTAAACCTTCAACGGACGCAGTAAAATAAAAAATGCAAATACAAACTGGTCTTTCTTTTCTTCCCCGAGTTAACTGCTGTATAGCTGACGTTGGAGATAGATTGGGTGGGTTGGTGACCAAACGCGGTTGTTTCTCCAATCAAACGTTAAAAGAACAAGGGAGACGGGGGGATGTTTGGCATTGACTAGGAACCATGTCCTGCCTGGACTCTTCAAGTTGTTGAAGGCTCGCCAACCCAAATCCCCAAATTATGCATTACTTTAAGCAACGCACCTTTGACGATTCAATTCTAAATGTCGCACCCTAGTAGCTAGAAAGCGATGACATTATTCATATTATTATTATTATTTATTACCTTGTTCTTCTTCGGTTAGACTCAACGTAGCATGAATTGCCGTAATAGAAGTTTCATAAACGTAGTATGCGCGTCTCTTGACTTATATTGATTTCCCCAGCCCCGAGGCATATCATCATTTATGACATAAGCAAAGACATTGAATTCAACTGCGGCTTTTCGCTGAGGGGTTTGGTAAGCTTGCTCAAGTGCTTGTATCTTTCAATCATTCAAAAATAAAAAGAAATGGTTATGAATTTTGCTATTATAAAAAGGAGAGAGAGAGAAGTAGGACTTTCAAAGAGAGCTTACAAATGTCAAACAAGTTATTCAAATAGATTGATGTAAGTTATTCAATACTCTTATTTCTTAATTAGGGATCTCGAATTCGAACTTTAAAAATAAAAAAATTTAGTCAATGCTTTACCTTTTATCGGCCGGCCCAATATAAGCAAGAATTAGTTGAAATATAAAGAACTTAAAGACATCTTTCCATAATTAATAGCCTTCTAAAACACCACATATATGAAAACATTAAAAAAAAAAAAAGGTGAAACAAGCTACTTGATTTAGAATCATCCTCGGGGATAACTCATTCTCAATCAGTTTAGTCCACTGAAACCCAACCCAACCCAACCACTCTTAAAGCCGATTTACCTAAACTCGGGTTGGTGAGTGACTGCCTATTCCCGGTAACATTTCCCATGAATAAAATAATACTCCTTACCTAAATCGCACATCAGATAAGCCATCACTTTTCAAAGCTGGCTTTTCTCTCCCTGTTCTCACCAACCCAAGCAAATCCTATCCTCTTAAATTTATCTCATCCAACGGCTATATTTTGTCGGCTATACAATTAACGCCATTTGGGCATACATGTACTTAAAAGAATATCCCAATCGCTTGGTCCGGTAACCGGTCCATTTCCGTAGACTTCAGCCTATAAATAGAGCGAGTTAATAGGCAGAATCGTAGCCTTCAGCAGTACCGCTTGTTTTCGAGTCTGGCAAGAGCTTAAACAACCTACACGCAGCTCTAGATCTGTACGGAGACCACAGTCCGAAGGTACACTCATCAATCTCCCTAGCCTTTTCCCTTCCATTCTCATACTAGGCGTCAGGATGCTGTGGTGTCTTTTTCGGTCTCATTGATGCATATTAAAAATTGAGTCTTACATGTTTACTTTCGGGTCTTTCTGGTTCCAATACTATCTTCTAGTTATTTTGTGTGCGGGTCTAGCAAATGGTATGAATATTGTTTAGTAATTCCGCTCAGTTGCTCTCAGATCTGGTGTTTGTGTGGCCTTTTAGTGTTGGGTTACTGAGTTTTTGGCTTGTTGAGGCTTCTGTGAGTTCCGAGCTTGTTTGCTCTGTATGAAGGATCAACGGATCTGGAAGATTTAGAATTTGAAATACATGTCTGTACTTGGTTTATGGCCTTCGCAATGTTGTTTTTGATTAAGCGATTGTTTTCTCGTCTATATTATCTTTTCAGTAGATTTGAAGCAAATGTGATGGGTGATAAAAGTTCAGAGTTGGGATATGTTTAGTTTGGTAGCCAAAAACTGCCTTTTCTGTTTTGCCACCAATTTTCATCCCTTTGATTGGTGTGGTAATATTTGCTTAGCAATTAAGCGGCTTTGGTCTAGATCTCGTGATCACTATTATATTTATTAACTACCAGATTTGAAATCAATTGCTCTACCCGGTGCAGAGTATGAACAAAATAAAAAGTTGCATTCTAGTGAGACCATGTACTCTTATTTATTTATCATTAGAATAAACAACAGTGGGGGATGTACAAAAGTGGAGTTACTTTCGTGATATGATTTGCAAATGCATTTCCTTCGTAAGACCTTACATTTCACTTGGATGAGTTCAGTAGGGGGAGATCTGAATTCTTATCCCATTTGGATGCTAGGGGAATATAGCAACCCTTTTCTTTTCTTTTCTTTTTTTCCTGTTTCCAGGAGTCTAGACTTTGATAAATCATTAAGGCATATTCTTGGAGCTCAGATTCTTGGCTTTTGTGAACTGTGCTAAAGTTTAATGCTTAAAGAATATCACATCAATTTTGAGCATATTTCTTTTTTCCTTTTTATCAGTCTATCTTGTTTGGAAATTCTTCGGCTTTTAACCTACCTGTCTCATCAAAATTAGTATTACGAGTTTGGTGTATGAAAATGTCTGCGTTGCTTCTATAATGTGCAGATTAACCAAATGGAGACCTTTCTGTTCACCTCTGAATCAGTCAATGAGGGTCACCCCGACAAACTCTGCGATCAGATCTCAGATGCTGTACTCGATGCTTGCCTTGAGCAGGACCCTGACAGCAAGGTTGCATGTGAGACATGCACCAAGACCAACATGGTCATGGTCTTTGGAGAGATTACTACCAAAGCCAAGGTTGACTACGAGAAGATAGTTCGTGACACATGCCGTAACATTGGTTTTGTATCTGATGATGTTGGTCTTGATGCGGACCATTGCAAGGTCCTTGTAAACATTGAACAACAGAGTCCTGATATCGCCCAGGGTGTCCATGGTCACTTCACTAAACGCCCAGAAGAGATTGGAGCTGGCGACCAGGGTCATATGTTTGGTTATGCCACTGATGAGACACCTGAATACATGCCTTTGACCCATGTCCTCGCTACCAAGCTTGGGGCTCGTCTCACTGAGGTCAGGAAGAATGGAACCTGCCCTTGGCTAAGACCTGATGGCAAGACTCAGGTTACAATTGAGTACTACAATGACAATGGTGCCATGGTTCCAGTCCGCGTTCACACTGTTCTCATCTCCACTCAGCATGATGAGACTGTCACAAATGATGAAATTGCCGCTGACCTCAAGGAGCATGTGATCAAGGCTGTTATTCCTGAAAAGTACCTTGATGAGAAGACCATCTTCCACCTTAACCCATCCGGGCGTTTTGTCATTGGTGGCCCTCATGGTGATGCTGGTCTCACTGGCCGCAAGATCATCATTGACACATATGGTGGCTGGGGAGCCCATGGTGGAGGTGCTTTCTCTGGAAAGGATCCAACCAAGGTGGATAGAAGTGGTGCCTATATTGTTAGACAAGCTGCCAAGAGCATTGTAGCAAATGGTCTTGCTCGCAGGTGCCTCGTACAGGTTTCCTACGCCATTGGGGTCCCCGAGCCATTGTCTGTCTTTGTGGACTCATATGGAACGGGGAAGATCCCAGACAAGGAAATTCTCAAGATAGTGAAGGAGAACTTCGACTTCAGGCCTGGAATGATCACCATCAACCTTGATCTCAAGAGGGGTGGTAATACAAGGTTTTTGAAGACAGCTGCATACGGCCACTTTGGAAGAGACGACCCAGACTTCACCTGGGAGGTTGTTAAGCCCCTCAAGTGGGAGAAGCCTCAAGCTTAAGACATAACAAAGTGGTCCATTCCATTCTATTATTATTGCTGCTTATGCGTGCTTTATTGGTAGTTGAACAATAATTTCAGTTGGCTTGTTTTGTTTCCGCTGCTCTATATAACCTAAACAATTCTCCAAAATCTAGTCTCATACCCAAGGTATCTTATTCAATTTCCATCTCCTTTTTTCCTTCAAAATCTCCTCCTATCTTGTTTTATTTACACTTATCAGTGTCAGCTGTGAGAAAAAAAATGTACAAGTTACCTTCTTTCTAACTGATGATGCTGGAAGTTTTGAGATGCTTTGTAAAAGGGGGCAAAATTGCACGTTTGGGGTCTTCGCAAATATACTTATCTCGTATGTAAAAAACTATTTAACAAAAGGAAATTGTGGTGGCCTTAATGAAATAAAGATGCAATGAAGTAGCATTTCGCTGGAAAGAGTAATGACATCAGTTTAAGGTTATGGCCGATGGCTTCTTAGTGATATTATCATTATGGTCCACCGTCATAATCATTTGCCGAACTCGAAAGGAAAAAGAAGCTACACTTCTGTACGTAACAGAACAACAAATTTTTTCTTTCTTTCTTCATCCACTACAAGCAAATTACATAATGGCAGTGGAATATTTTCGATGGAAAAAATTTCGCCGCTATTTACCGACCGAATGTCATATTTCGTCAATAAATGTGTTAATTTAGTGACGGAAATATTTCTTCCATCGGAAAACCTGGAGGCAAAATTTGGCACAATATCTCCGACAGAATATAACGACGACAATAATATCACCGTCGCAAAAAATGCACGAAAAGTTCGCGCAATTTTTTTAGCTTCGGACACAAACCGACGGAGCGCTCTCCGTCAGTATATTTATCAACCATTCACCGACGGAAACAAGCATCCATCGGTGAAGCAAACTTAATATCCAACATCACCGATAGAACGGGTATCCGTCGGTACATCTATTGATAATTCACCAACAAAAAGTCGCTCGTCGTCGGTAAATGTGATTCAAAACGACTGTATTATCGACGACTATGACGTTCCGTCGGTGAATGGGTTAAACGTCGACTTAATCACCGACGGAATACCCATTCCATCGGCAACTGTCAGCGTTGAACGCCCTGGAATGTTTGAGATAAACCAAAATTACCGACGGAATCACCATTCCGTCGGTATTTGAGTTATTTCTGCCTAATTATGCCGCCCGTTTACAGACGGAATGGTAGCTTTCGTCGCTAATTGTCGGCAGCACCGTCATCCATACGACAACAGAAACCCTAGATTACCAACGAAATGCTATTTCCGTTGGTAATCCGCATCTATAACTCAGTTGCGACCCCCTCCTCCCTCCCTCGCGTGCTCATTTCTCTTCTCCTCTTCGCGATCATTTTCTATTTTCCGACTCGTTCTCTCTCATATTCCGGCCCATTTTCGATTGTTGTCACACGTGTCGTGTGTTGATTGAGGTAAACTCTCTTATTATTGTGTTATTTCTACAAAAAAACAGATGTTTTTACTGTTAAACATGAATGTTTGCTGGTGAAATCTTGTTTGATTATTGTTAATGTTTATGATTTTTTGTGTAATTATTGATTTATTTGTTGTTTGTATGTGTTATTGTTAGTAATTAAGAGAAAAATACAATTGATTTCTGTTTAAATTGAGATTATACATATTGCTTATTAGGTGTTTGATAAAATGACTTTTATGATTTTTGAAAAGTTTTTCTGTAATTGTTATGTTAATTTGAGAATTTAAATATTTAATTTCAATGATTAATTTGAAGTTTTAATTTGTCGAATTTAACATTTTTGGGTGAATTTGTTGTATATTTAAATATTGTTATTAATTATTAATAATTATTATTAATAATAAGTATCAATATAAATAGTTATATTGTTAGTAATATTATTAGTATATGTTAATTATGAATAATAAGTATTAATATAATTAATTTAATTAATTTTTTGAAGTTGGTTAATGTTATTAGTATAATATTAATTATCTATTATTAATAATTTGATTACTATTAAATTTATTATTTGTATAATTTATTATTATTATTATTAACGTTTTATTTAGTATTCATTTTATTATTATTACATTTTATTATTTGTATCAATTATCCAATTAATAATGATTATAATTATTACAATTATAATAATAATAAGAATTAAAAGAATACTTATTATTATTATTGAATTTAATATTCTAATTCAAATATAATTATTACTATGTTTATTTTAATAATTATTTTAATAATTATTATTGTTTTTGTTATTATTAAATTTGTTTTTCTTATTACATTTATTATTATTGTTATTGTTATTGGTAGTTTTGTTGTTATTATTAATTTAATAATTATTATTAAGAATAAGTATTAATATTATTAGTTTGATTAATTTTATCAAATTGGTCATTATTATTAGTTTAATATTTATGATCTACTTATTAATAATAATAATATTATTATATAAAAATTTTATCATTTTTTAATGATCAATGTTCTATTTAATATTAATGTTATTATTATTACATTTTATTATTTTTATTAGTTATAATTTTTGTAATTATAATAATAATAAGAATACATATTATTATTATTAAAGTTATTATTCTTATTTAATTTATTACTAATATGTTTATTCTAATAATTATAATAATGATTCTTTAATGATTTATTATTATTGTTGTAATTATTATCAAATTTGTTATTCTTAATTATTTTATTATTGTTATTTTTAATTCGCTAGTTATAATTTAATTTATTGTTATTATTATTTTTCGCAGATCCTGTATTGTGTGAAACAGTATCATCGATTTTAATTTCCAATTAAGTAATGATAGCGATTAATTTGTGTTTGTAAAGGAATATTGTATGCACAAAACTTTTTCAATGTATTGTATAAATTATTGAAATGAATATGTATTATTTTTATAAAATTCAATCAAAATTTAATTTCAGGTTGAAATATGAGACCAAAGAGAAGACAAGATACTAGCAGTCCTCCAATTTTTAGACCACGATTCGGAGGTTTATACTGTAGAGATGAAGGATCTAGTGCTGCAGCACCTACTGATGATTCAACTCCACCCACTTCATTGGCAGATGAGGCTACACTATCTGCCACTCCATCATCATTTAGTCCCCCAATATCGATAGAGATATCAGGGGTAAATAATGCGGATGAAGGGAGAAACCGTCAGCCTGAAGTTGAGGGACCCGATGGAAGAAAATACATCACAGTGGTCAATAATATGTAAGTGAAAGTACATTTGCCATTATATGTTATAATTAAGTTAAATGTTACAATTTAAAAAATAGGATAAATTTATTTGTTTTTATATTATAAGTTTGTTCCATCTGGGCCCTGTTCGACGAATATGACATCAAAATTTAAGGAGAAGATTGATCCTGAGGACTATTGTTGGAAGAATATCTCTCAGGTCACAAAGAAATTTTACTATCCTGAGTTTGAGGTACGATAAAATTAATTATTTTCTTTTTTAATATTAATTTTTTACATTAATTTGATAACTATTATTACATTAACAGTATTTATCAAATATATTTCCTTTTGTTACAGAAAGAATTTTTTTGGGATCCTCAATTGGACGAGATCATATATCGAATATGGAAGTCGAGAGTACGTACACGATATCGTGATTTCATTGGTGCGATATGCAGGGCGACTGTACAACCGCCTTTTATTTTTGAAGACATTTAAAGTCGTTGACTGACGTATTGGACATACCTGTGGCGATGTCGATTTCACAACGTAATTCAGCCAACAAACGTGGAGGACCAGAGGGAGAGAGTCTTCCCGTACATACGGGAGAATCTATTACTCACCATGAGCATGCACAAAGATTTGTAAGTATCTACTATTAACAGTTATTTTCTCATCTCTTTTCTTTGCTGTATTTTAATTAAATTTGCTTCATAAAATCTTTTTTGGTTATAATTAACATTTTATTTCTATGCAGGAGAAGTCTTTGGGCGTGACATCTACACCTCGTCAATTATTTCTGCACACTCATACAAAGAAGCATAATAAGGTCGCATTCGTCAACGAACGTTATAGAGAAGTAAATGTAAGTTAAATTTATAATTTAATATTAATATTATGCTTCATAATTATCACTTACTAATATATAAACATTTCTTTCTAATAGGACCAAATACAATAAACTATTGAGCGACGGTCTCAGCAATCGGAAAATGTTGATAAGACTGACACTTACTTGGAAGCAGTTAGTGGAAGGGATCGTCGTGGGAGGATCTTCGGCCTAGTATCATTTGTGAATACTTGTTATTCGCAATCCTCCACGTCAAGTACACTACAAGAAAGAAGGCGTTTAGCGACGGGCATTACCGACGGAATAACCAAATATTCCGTCGGTAATAACGTTACCGACGGAATTCCCCGACAGCCGGAAAACGTCG
>JAOSBN010000009.1:24511071-24565109 GCA_027563595.1 Erythroxylum suave
GGTAAAATTCATAACAAGATTCTTTTCCGACGGACGTTTTGTATCGTCGGAAATGTTGCTATTATAGCGACGGAAAACGATATTCCGTCGCTATTTTCCGACGGAAGGACTTTCGTCGGAAATTTTCCGCCGCTATTTGATGATTTTCTTGTAGTGGTACAGCAGCATCTGCTAAGCGATCTAACAACTCTCAAGTGGAGGCACTTCAGAGCACAATGTAGATATTGTTGGAACAGATGCAGCCGATGCAACAAACGATAGTTGCGTAACAACAGTCGATAGTTGCGCATCAACAGTCGTTGGAACAGATGACTTAGCTTCGTCGGGAGATAGATGAGTTGAAGGCTAGAGGCAACAGGTCACCAGACCAACCTGACGATCCACCAACTCCTGAAAAATAATGTATAAGTCATTTACTTTGTATTACAGATATTATTGTTTACAATGTAACATTTTTATTACCAATTAAGATACTTTAATTTTTAATTATTAATCAAAATTTCAATTTAATTAAATTAAATGTATATTATAAATTAATTTCTATATTAAATAAAATGTAAATATTTAATCATTAACAAATTAAATTAACAAACAAAATATAAATGAAAATGTAAATTATAAAAAAATTTAATCAAAGACGTTACCGACGGACATTTATTTCCGTCGGTAATTTACTCTAACATTCACCGACGGAATATGTATTCCGTTGGTAACTTTACCAACGGATGAAACACTACTGTTGGTAAAGTAACAGTAGATTTACATATGGTTAAGAAAATTCCGTCAATAAAATTAGCGTTGGAATCTGTCATTCCATTGGTAAATTTTCGTTTTATTTACCGACGACACTTATCTTTCCGACGCTAATGTTACCGGCGAAAATTTTATGTCCGTCAGTAAATTTAACTACGAGCGAATCAATGACGTTTTCCATTATTGGTATATTCCGTCAGTAAAGTTTTATACTCCGTCGGTATTTTCCGTCGCTAAATCACTATTTTCTTATAGTGATCTCAATTCTACCATTCATTACATTGGATAATGACAGGCCCATAAGCTGCAAGAAGTTCTAATTAAATCCAAGCACTTGAAAGTTGAGATGGCCATGTCTAAAAGGCAAGCCTAAAAAGAAATTGACCTCTGAGAACTTACATGGGTCTTCACTAATAATCATCCCAGTACCACTGAAATGGCAATTCGACGAGTGTTTCCCTGCAGCCTTGTAGTAAAGATTCATGACATAGGAGCCATGTGAAATCGCAGTGTTTGGAAGGAAGCAACTTCCTTTCCCCCGTTTGAATCGGACCACAGTCCACTCCTTTCTGTTGGCAGCTATAATCTATGTTCTGGTTAAGCCGTACATTACCTGTTGATGTTTGGCAATGCACCACTTTCCAGCTTTTGCCTGTTCACACATTCGATACATAACATTTAAGTGACAACAAGAAATATAAAGTCCAGTTGTGTAGTTCAAGTCATGTAAATCCTAATCATCTGTGGCCTATAAAAAGATGTGAGCCGCGTCCCACATTTTTTAATAATACACGCCATTGTAATAGGATTTGAGGTAGCTTACTTTCAGGTCAGGAATTTCTCCACGAGTTCTTGACTCTGCAAGGCATGGAAGAATCAAACTTAGGGTCTTAAACAGCTATAACGGTTAACATCAAGTTCGGGATTCTAAAAATGTAACCAAAGTTTGTAACTTGCATCTAAATATGACAGTACAAACTTGTTCACATGCAGAAACAGCAAAGCAAGGATCAGGACCAGGAATCGCCAGAGATGCTTTGCCTTCCTCATCTTCTTTCTCAAAAGAGAAAAAAAAAAAGAAGGACAAATACACTGAGAATGAACAGAAATATAGTATGAAAAGGAGCGAGCACGTAAAATACTAATAGCAGAAGAGACCTTATTATACTAGTAAACTGAAAATGGGGTACATATGGGAAACTACTAACCAGATAAGCATATCAAGAGGCCCTTTTGGGTTGTTTATGGCCTCATAAAGTGCCAAATGGGGCTCCATACTTTGTGGTATGTGTAATATGTTGTCATTCATGCCATTCATCAAGATCTCGAGTCACTGGAGTCGTATAGTTGGCAATCTTCTTTAGCATTTCTTTTCATTTCCTCTCTTCCTAATAATTAAATCCCTTTCCCTCTTAAGCTTCAGATGTATAAAACAAAGAGAATCCAAACCATATTCATACAAAAGTATAAATAAATTATAAGAGTATCATACACCGTGACGAAATATGATTCTCATTAGCTTCCTTGGCATTAGTCCTTAATAGTATTGAAGTCTTCTCTTCTCTTACAAGATTTGGAGAAATACGCGATAAGAATCCAAATCTAAATAAAGAGAGAGAGCCTTCCATCAAAGTAACAGCTTTTCCAAGCAGCAATACTATTTGGGTCTACTACTCCTGACTTTATATGCTGTACTCCACTTAAGCTGGTGTCGCCTGTGGAAAAGTAATGACTGCTATTCTTTTACATGGTTATGTAAGTGCTACGCTAAAGCACTTGATGCACTCCCACAAGCACTAGCAGGAATATCCTACGTGAAACAATACTCGGTAAAACACGAAAGTGATGGCAAAACTAAACTTGTAGAGCTACTCATAAGAAAAAGGAAGTATTTCTGTTTGGCAAGAAGAAAAATATCACAACTTAACATGAAATCTAAACTGGGGATCTGTGCCCATTTATTTCTGGCAAGAGCTCTTTCTCATGACTGTTGAACAGAAAGGCACCCATAAAACAAATAACTGGGCATCAATAGGCACTATAGGTAAAAACAAAAACAATGCTTAGAAAACCACCAATGACGGAGAACAATGTTTAACACCACCCAAAACGCAACTTAAATCCTAATAAGGAACCAAAAAGGCGCTGTTCGGTGACGTTGAACTGCTCCTTAGACGGAAAAGCCACCGGTGAATGGCGTTCCAGCCGCTGGTTGGTGAAGGTGACATGCCCCTCCAACGTCACCACACTTCCTTGTTGCTGCCGCCCGGGAATATGAGCCGGATCGCCACGACCATTGCCCGAGGGCTTCCTGCCTGTGGAGCTTCCTCCTCAACGTTGATGCCTAAGGTTGAAGGACACCACAGGACGTTATTGAGAAGTGTAGGGTTACACACTTAGATGGGCCAACACATAAGAACAAAAGAATATGTGGGCTGGCGTTTTGAGGTTAGATGGATCAAGCCTTGGGATGTGTGGGCTGTTATTTTGGATTTTGGAAAAACTATGACAATAGAACCAAATTTTGGACCATAAGTTTGGATAATTGGATTTATAACCAAACATGGTTACCGTATATACATTATAAATTAAATAAAATGGTAACTCAAAAGTTAGAAATAACTTTCTCAAATCATATATACTATGCTTATGAATTTAATGATACTTAGAAACAAGCTTTTAAGTGAATTATAAAATTAAAATTGATTAGTTCAATATTAATTAAATTTAAGTTTCTAACTAAATCTAAATTAGTAAGACCATAAGTGGAATAATAATTAGAAATGAGTTTCTAATTAAAAATTATATAATTATTAAATATAATATTCTAATTAAAGAATGAATTAAATAAATTAACATTTTTAGTGCAATAAAAATTAGAAATAAGTTTCTAATTCAATTAAACATTAAATAGATATATTATTTCACAATTAGACTAAAATTCTTAATTCTTTAGATGTTAAATTAAATTAAAAATAAGTTAAGTGAATAAATTCTATATTTTAAGATCAAGGATTTCCTACTTGTAAGTAATATAGTTCGTTTATGTACGAGTATTCTTATATAAGTCTCTTATGCTCGAAATTTTGTTTTCCAAGAGAATGCCAATTATTCATAGAATATCCAATTTCTCTGTACTATAACATCGATGAAACTTGTCATCATTATATTAGTACAGTTATTCAATATCTATGGTATATGGAGAAGACTTAACACGTCACGTGATTATAGATAATAAATCAATACAAGAATTGTATTTCAAAGGTTGTTTGGCTTACAGACAAATTGATGTAAAGTATATGACTTTATTTTTAACATTGCCACAGCCTGAAGGTGAACTATTGAGAATGCTTTGGAATTTAGAAACTCGTAAAACGAAGAGGTATAATTGGTTAGTAATGACATTTATGAAGGAAATTCGAAGAAAAGAACTAATTAAAACTTTGAAGTCCATAAGTTTCTTGATAGAAACAATTAGGAATATTTCATATCGAGCTTCATAAACTTTATCACATGAACTCATTAATTTTATTCCATGTAGGATTCATTACTTAGAAAATTTTGAGTATTGAACAAACAATTTATATTATATAAAATATGATGTAATGAATGGTATGTAGTTTGTTCATTAACAAGTATATATGCTTGATATTTTATAACACATGTGATAAGTACTATATATCAGAAGTTTATGTAAAGTATAACAATTGGTACTCAATTGTAGTATGAATGATGATTAAACACATATATGGTCTTTCAATTTCATTAGCATTTATAATCTGATTAGTCGCTCTTTACATAATTTATATGACATTGACATGCATAATATAATGTTCTTTTATTGTAGAAATTTAGTGTTTCAATAATGGCTACTACATTAAAGAATATTGTCTCTAAACTTAATAAGGGTGAGAAACTAAATGGCGACAACTATGAAATGTGGAGCATGAAAATATGATGGAGGAGCAAAAGGCTCTTAAGCCATTAAACAAGACCATGATGTTCTTGAAGAGGAAAATATGGCCCAACATAAAAAAAAGGACCAGGATTTATATGAGCTATTGAAGAATAAAAACTCATTTACAAGCATTATGTTGCTGGGCAACATAGACAATGACATCATGTGTAAGTTTAAGAAGCATGAAACTACTAAGTATATATAGTTTACATTAGCTGCAAGATTTACTAGTACCTCAGTGATCGAGATACAATTGCTCATAATTAAGTTTGATACATATAAGAAGCTTATAGATCATACAATGTAAAAGCATCTGAGGAAAATGTCAAATACGATAAATGAGTTGAGGGATATTGGTCGTGAATTGTTTGATGAGTAATAAGTGTTGGAAGATGCTACGAAACTTCTCATACTAGAAGAAGAGTGTTTAAAAGCCTCAAAGATGTCTTTTAAGGTATCTGTAGTTAACTCTAGCTTATATAGAGCTGTGAACAAGAAGCACGAGCATTATAGTAAGCACAAGTGGGCATAAAACATGTCAAATGCTATAATTGTGGCAATAAGAGTTACTTACTTCCTAAAAAGGTACAATATTATATTATAGACATTTGTTTAGTGAATGTTTCTTGTTCCATTTTTTTGGCTACATCACAACCTTTATGGATTGTAAACTCAGTGTTAACCAACCATGTATTAAATGATAGAGATGCCTTCGTAGAGTTTTGAAAGATCTTATATAGAATAAAATGACTTTACGTAGGTGACAATTCTGAATTAGTTGTACATGGGATTGACAGATGCAAAGTAGACATGCGTGTTGGTCGACCTCTCATCTTACATGAAGTGTTATATGCTCCATATATCCAAAATAATCTTCTTTTTGCGTTAATTTTAGTTAAACTTAGTTTTCATATGAACTTCCACAATGATTTAATGGATTTATACTTTAGAAATATTTACTATGGTCATGATTTTATGTTTGATGGTTTTATTGTAGTTGATGTTGTGGTTACAAATAATAATATTAGCTATGAAATTAGTTACATCATCTAATACTTCTAACAATGATGCAATCTTATGACATACTAGACTATGTCATCTTGGTCAAAATTGAATAAGTTGATTGGATAAAGAGGATTTATTAGTTAATCTAAGTCAAAAAGATCTACCTGCATGTGAACATTGTCTAACTAACAAAATGGTTAGAAAATATTTTAAAAAGGAAACACGAGTGTCATACCTATTTTAATTAGTTCAATATGACATCCATGGTCCAATGAATGTAAGGGCAATAGTGGAGCTGTGTATTTTATCACTTTCATAGATGACTATACTCAGTATGGTCATGTCTATTTGATTTCTCATAAATCATAAGCATTAAGTTATTTCATGAAATACATGAATTTAGTTGAGGGTCGAATAGAAAGGAAGATAAAAGCATTCCAAACTAATCAAGGACAAGAGTACTTGTCTAGTACGTTCAAATTTCCATATGATAAAAAAGGAATAGATAGAAAATTAACTATTCTCCAAATCCTACAATAAAAAGATGTAGCAGAAAGACGTAACAAAACGGTACTAGAAATGATTAAGTCCATTATGACATAAGCAAATTTTCCAATCACCTATTGGGGTGATGAGTTGCTAACAACCATTTATGTACTTAATCAAGTGCCTACCAAAACAATTATAAGTACCTCGTATAAGTTATAAACAAGAAAGAAACCTAATTTGACTAACTCTTAGACCTTGGGGATGTGCTACCTATGTTCTAGATATCTCTCATAAATATGGAAAAATAGGTCTGAAAAAGAAGAAAAGTAACTTTTGTTAGATACTGTGAACACCCAAAAGGGTATGTGTTTATAGGTGGACAAGGTAGTGAAAGTGTAACTTAATTTGAATCAAGAGATGTAACATTCTTAAAGAATGAGTTTCTAAAGTAGAGTGAACTAGGAAAAGACATATTTCTATGTGAGACACTTGATTAACATAAATTTGTTACGAGGAATTAAGATAGGGAACTTCAACCTGGTGGGAGAAATTTGGATATGGATTCTCAAAATCAATTCATATTGCAACCCAATGAAAGCTACCTATAGTACCTTATTTGAGTGAGAGTAATCAAAAAGTTCATGACTTTGTTTCTAATTTCATGAATTTATTTATAATGAACCTCATTTATGATGTAGACATCAAGGATTTATTATACGACGTCATTTTGAAATAAAAGGAAAATCTTTATGATTATCCCAAAAGAAGATGATGATATAAGGAATGTACTTAAGGCTCTTAATGATCTTGTTAAAGAAAAATCATTGAAAGCAATAAAAGAAGAAATAACTTTTTAAAGCTAAAATTGAATATAGGAATTAGTAGATCTCCCTAATGAGCATAAAGCTACACAGATGCTCAAAGTAAAATGAAATGTTGATGGTAGTATCAAAAGATACAAAGAATGCCTCATGGCTAAAGGATATACACAATATGAGGGAATCGATTATATCTAAACTTTTTCACCTATTATGATGTTTGCTTCAATTCGTCTAATCTTGGTTTTAGTAGCCGATTTGGATATCAAATTATATCAAATGGATGTAAAGATTTCTTTTTTCTAAACGAATAATTAGAAGAAAACATTTATATGGAACAACTTATAAGTTTTATAGAGATAAGCGAAGAACAAAAAGTGTGTTAATTATTAAAATTGATATATAATCTAAAGCAATCTTTAAAGTAGTGAAACATACATTTTCATAAAATAATCATATATATGACTTTCATGCTTAATGAAGACCGCTGTGTATATATTAAGAAATTAAAAGAAAAATTGGCAATCTTATCTTTATATATGGATGATTTTTGTCGCTTTCTTAAGCAACTTAGATCCAAAATATTTTAGAACGATTTTGTTTGCAAAATTTCAAACAATAGATAATCCTATTGCTAAAAGCAATGGTCTTTGTAAGGGTATTGCCTATCTACGCCATAAGAAATGGAACAAACAAAGACAATTCCTTATTATAGTACTGTTAAGAGCAATGGAGGAGCTAAATTATTAGTTAAAGAGTTTGTTTTATATTTTAGTTAGTTAGTTAGTTAGTTACAATAGAAAGCCACAACATTTATCTCCATTTTTTATATATACATGTACATCTACTTTACAAAGTAATAGAAATCATCTTTCCCTCAATTCTATCTTTCGTTTCTAAGTAAGATGGTATCAAAGCATGCAATGATATATGAGATACCAGAATCTGCTAGGGAATTTCTTCTTTCATTGATTTTCTTAATTCTTAATTTTGTCTAGCTGCTATCAAATTCAAAGGTGGTGATTCAAAGTAATCTGTTGAATTAGTTGCTTCTGTTTTAAGAAGTCTTTGTGATTAGTCAATTCATTTGAGATCGAAGGTGAATTTCTTGGAAGATTTCATTTGGTAACTATTTTCTTGGACCTTGAAGAATATCTCGGTAATTCTTTCCTTTTTTATCTTCAATATTATTATGAAAATTGTTACTTGATTTTGAAATGACACAACAAGCTGCAAATTTTGTGGAAGATCCAAATTCACCTTATTACATTCATCCTGCTAAAAATCGTAGTTCAGTTAATGTGAGCTATGAATTAACATCAATAAACTATGCTGTGTGGAAAAGATCCTTTCTTTTTGCTATTTCTATAAGAAACAAACAAGTTTTTCTTGATGATACCATTCCTAAACCTGCATCAGATAGTCCATTTTCTCAACCTTGGATTCGATGTAATCAGTTACTAATGGCATGGTTACTAAAATTTATATCACCAAATATAGCCTCAACAATCTTCTATATGGATATTACCAGTGAAACATGGTAAAAGTTACATCAATGATTTTCACAACTAGATGAATTCAGAATCTTTCACCTTAAACAATTGTTATCTAATCTCACTTAGGGAACCAGATCAACAGACATTTATTTCTCATAATTGAATGGGATTGGGAGGAATTAAGGAACTTTAGGTCTTTGCCCTATTACTCCTTGGAAAATGTGATGCAACATGCTTTCAACACTCTGTTGATGCTCAACAAAAGGATTATATGTACAAATTTCTACATAGATTGAATGAGTCATTCCAAACCTTGAAATCTCAAATAATTGTAATGAAGCCCTTCCCAACTTTGGATCAAGTATACAATATGGCATTACGTAAGAAGAATCAAAGAAGTTTGTCACTCCAAACTCTAACCTTCATAGAAGCTTCTGCCATGGCTGTTAAAAGGGATAAAACTGAAGAAAAATAAAGCAAACAAGGAACCTCAAACCTTGAAATCACTTGCAATTACTGTGGGAAGCCTAGACACATTAAAGCAAAGTGCTATAAGCTGCATGGTTACCCACCTGGATACCAAGGTTCTAGGGTCGTTGAAAATAAGACATCAAGTTGTGCTAATCAAGTTGAAAATGACACTAGTTAAGAGAAACCATTAATTCTTGCTGAAATCATGCCTGACAGTAATGTAAGCTTAATCTTGCAACTTCAACTATCCAAGGCACAATACGGAAACTTATGAATCTACTTAACGAGCAACCTGATCTTACACTTTCATGATCTATGACACATCAGATTCAATCAGATCTACAACAACATTTCACCAATATAGCAGGTAAACCATACTTCATTTTCTCTATTATGCATACTATAACTTTAAAACAAGTGATTAATACTCATCTTCTAATTAAACCATAGATTGTTGATATTGCGGCTACTGGCCATATAGTTTGTTATATCTTTTTCTTTTCTAATTATATTCCTATTTTAAATTTTTTAGTCAATTTACGAAATGGCATGAAGGAAAAAGTCACCCATATTAGTACTATGGTACTTAATACAAAAATCACTCTTTATAATGTACTCTTAGTTCCTTCTTTTACCTTCATTTTATTGTTAGTCAATTGGCTACTTAAGAGTAAGCAACTATGCTTAATCCTCTTAATCAATACTATTTTATCTAGGTCCTATCCACATAGATGACGATTGGAATTACTAAACTAAGGCATTGTCTTTACTTCTTAAAGTTGCAACTTAGAAGCATCTCCAAAATCTATGTTCTGTTATTCTCAATCCCACTTCTGTTGTGTCATACTAGTTTTGAAATATGGCATCATAAATTAGGCCATATATCCTTAGAGTACTTCAAATCCAAAATCCCAGCCTTATCTCATATTCCACTCCCTTCCTATCTATGTCTTACATGTCCAAAAGCTAAACTAAAAAGAGCACCATTCATTGTACATATACCCTCAACCGTACATGCAGTTGAGCTTATGCATATAGATATTTGGGGGCCTTATTCACAAGTTGAATTGTATAACCTTCATTACTTCCTCTCCATTGTATATGATTTTACTAAATATAGCTAGATCCATCCTATTTCATGCCTCATTACCTCTCAAGTTTTGGGGTGATGCTGTCCTAATAGTCACTTCTATCATTAACAAAACTCCATATGTTGTTCTACAAAACAAGACGCCTTATGAGATGTTTTTTAAATCTTTGCCATGATATGATCACCTCAAGTCTTTTGGATTTATATGTCTTTCTGTGAATTTAAGTCCCTACAAGAAGAAGTTTGATGCTAGAGCTTCCAAATGTATTTTCCTTGGATATCCAATTGGTGTGAAAGGTTACAAGCTGTATGATTTAACAACTCATCTCATATTCATTGCTAGGGATTCGCAATTTTATAAAACCATATTTCTTTATGCAACTCCCACATTACCAAATGAAACTACTATGTCCTACCTAACCTCTCTACATAATTACCTCATGATCTTCATCCTCCTTATCAATCACAACCCAAAGAACATACCATATTAGATTCTATAGAACCTAACACATTACATTCTACAGAACCACTTAGAGACCTCCCCAAACACCAACACCACCCCCTAAAAGAAGCACTAGATCACATAAAGCACTATGTTGCCTCGAAGACTACCACACACATCTCCTCAACACCAAAAATCATACCTTTACTATCACTTACCCCACTCGACATCTAATCGAACGCCACCTATCATACTCTATCCTTTCCCCTTCTTATCATCAATATATCCTCTCTATTAGCTTTACCACTGAACCCCATTCTTTCAAAATGGAGACAAGCTATGAAAAGTTGTCAGCCATAGAAGCTATAAAAACCTAGACATAACTACACTTCCACCTAGCAAGAAGTCCATAGGCTGTAAATGGGTATATAAAATAAAATATAACTCAGATGGCTCAATTGAAAGATACAAAGCCAGACTAGTGACCAAAGGATATACCCAACAAGAAGGTCTGGATTATTTTGAAACCTTTAGTCCAATAGCCAAATATCAAATGGTCAGACTCTTTCTAGCCATAGCTGCCAACCAAAACTAGCATTTATCCTAACTAAACATCAACAGTGCCTTTTTTGAATGGAGACCTAAATAAGGATGCTTATATAGAGTTGCCTCTAGGTTATCATATTCAGGGGTAAATGGTTTGTTTTGGATAATTTGATAACCTTGGTTTTTCCAACAAAACTAGTCTACACATTATAGAAGTTCCTCTATAACCTTAAATAGGCATCAAGGTAATGGAATGGGAAGTTTCATATTGTTTAAGCTAGAATGGTTACATTCAATCCAAGGCAGACTATACCTTATTTACAAAGAAAGTTAGGGATGACTTTGTTTCATTACTAGTTTATGTGGATAATATACTTATTAGAAGTACCAACACTACACTAATGGAAAAGTTTAAGACAACATTAAAGGCTCACTTCAAACTGAGAGACCTTGGGTAGCTAAAATACTTCCTAGGATTTGAGGTAGCAAGATCAAGAAAGGGAATTTCAATATGTCAAAGAAAATATATCCTCGAATTACTTGAAGAATATGAACAACTATGAGCCAAGCCTAGTAACATTCTCATAGAAATAAACTAGAATTTTAAAGTGATAGATGAGATGTTATTGCCAAATGCTACCGATTATAAATAGTTAATATGCAAGCTTTTATATTTGACACTAACCTAGCCAACCATTAGCTTTACAGTGCATTTTTCAACACAACACATGGACAAATTGACATTGGAACACTAAAATGTAGATCTCAAAGTATTAAGATACTTAAAAAAGGCTCTCGGCTTAGGGTTGTTAGTAACATCATACTCTTCCATGAAACTGAATGCTTATTGTGATAGTGATTGGGCAAGCAATCAAGAAACCAAAAAATAAGTAAGTGGTTATTGTGCATTTTTGGGAAAATCACTGATTAGTTGGAAGTCTAAGAAGCTAAAAATAGTGGCATAGAGCTTTGCTGAAGCATAATATAGAGCCTTGACATCAATCACATTAAAGGTGGTTTGGTTGACTTATTTGTTAAATGATTTGGAAGTATCAATTCAAAGGGCTATTGATTTATATTATGATAACTCAGTAGCCATACACATCTCCAAAAACCTCGTATTTCTTGAAAGGACCAAGCACATAGAAGTTGATTGCCATTATATAAGGGATAAATGCTTGAGGGGCTAATTAAACGTGGCCATATAAGAACAAACCAATAAATTACAGACCTGTTAAAGAAAGCATTGCATCCAATATAGTATGAAAGGCTTTTAAGCAAGATGCGCATTAATGCCATTTATGCTCATCTTGAGGGGGAGTGTTAAGAGCAATGGAGGAGCCAAATTATACACGTCAACATCAATTAAAGAGTTAGTTTTATATGGTTGTTAGTTAGTTAGTTAGTTACAACAAAAAGTTTCAATTTGTATCTCCATTTTCTATATATAAATGTATAGATACTTTAAAAAGTAATAGAAATCATATTTCCTTCAATTCTCTCTTTCGTTTCCAAGTAAGACGTACAGTGGGAAGTCTCATATATACAATGATGTGTATAAGACCAGATATTTGTTATGTTATTAAAATGGTAAGCAAAAAGTAGTCAAATTTAGGACAAATACATTGGAAAGCAATAAGGAGAATATTCAGGTATCTAAAAGGTACAGTAGACTATGCATTATGTTACCAAGACAATTACCTATGTATACAAAGATATACAAGTACAGACTAGGGAGGAAATTTAAACAAAAGAAAGTCTACCTCTAGATTTGTTTTCTTACTCAATAATAGAGCAATATCATGCAAAATAAGAAACAATCTTGCATTGCATTGTCTATAATGGAAGCTGAATTCATAGTATTTTCGGTAGCATTACAAGAAGTTATATGACTTCAACGATTCTTACTTAATCTGGGAGTCGCTAAAGCTGAAATTGAACCAATGATTATCAGCTGCGATAGTCAAGCAGTAATCGCTTATACAAAACATCCTAAATTTCACTATAAAACCAATCATATAGATACCAAGTACAATTACATGAAAGATACAGTCGCAGGAGAAGTAAACACGAAGCATATATCTACGCGAGATATGGTGGCAAGCCAAATTACAAAGTAAATTTCTAGAGATGTGTATATTGGACATATGAAGTCACTAGGCTTATGTAACATTTATCTTTGTATGTCATTTTTTGTAATGTCATATTTAATTGAGAATGTATGATGGAGATGAGCATGTAAGACAGATCAAAGGTTGGCTTTCTCACAATCACCTGTAGTGATTTGTGATCACTAAAGATGAGGTAGGTTTAAAATTTATTATTTAGGTGATAATTGAGAGCGAGAAACAAAAACCATAAATGTTACCTTAAATTACAAGTTGGTTGGTATAAAGTGATTAAGTGCCTGTTTGGATGAGCATATATAAGTAGAGTTTTTGTTAGTAAAGCTTTTCTAAGAAGAGCTTTTTTAAAAAGTCAGTTAACTGTTTGGCTGTCAATTAAAAAAATAGCTTTTTAAAAAGAGCTTCATACAGTAGACTGTTTGGCAACACAAAAATAAAAAGCACTTTTATTAATTTTAACTATATTTTATTTTATAATAAAATTATTTATCGTCACTTTGGATGTATTAACGCATATGTCAAAGTCATGGTTTTAAATTGAATCATAACATATGCTATTTCTTCCTAAAGTATTTTTAATCCAATGCAAGCTGCATCTATATAGATGTAGCCTTCTTTTATATTTACAAGTATGGTGAGGTGAGAGTGTCCTATTTACAGGAATAGAATAAAGTAGTCAGAAAAACGTTAAAATTGACATCTGAGCATGTCACCGAAAGAGAAACGAGGACGCTGAGCTTGAGGTCTCCTCATCGCCGTATCTTTGTTGACCTCAAGCTCAATAAGGCCCATGCCTATCTCTTTCTTCATCGACTTCACCAACTCCATGTCTGATACTTCATTCCTTGACATGTCTCTAACGTAGAAAGTATTCACTGCTTTCTCACCTTGCATGGCTACGTCGGCCTCGTCTACGTTAACGCCGACCGACGTCTGCGTTTTAAACGCAGACCAACAATGTCTGTGTTGTTTGTGTTTAACGCAGAAAAATAACAAGATAACAAGAAAGACAACGCAAAAAAATAATAAGAAAAAAAAACTTGTGAGTTGATCCGTCTTGAAAAGATGAGTTTTTGTATTTTTGAGAAGGCAAACTTTTGTAAAGAGAACAAAACCTTTGGTTATATACGTAAGTGACACAACTTTTGTTATATACGTAAGTGACACAAAAGTTATTACTTGAAAAGGCTAAAATAAGGGACTTTTTTGAAAAGTTCCAAATTTGAGCTTTTGAAAAAGCTATATTTTAGTTTTTAAAAAAACTATTTCTACTCTAAAAGTGCTTTTGAAATTTACAGCCAAACATTTATTTTTTCCTTAAAATAGCTTTTGCGGTGAAATAAAGTGCTTTTCTACCTACCAAAAGTTGAACCAAACGCACTCTAAATCATCACTATGTTTGTCTTATATTGCTAGATGCAAGTTTTAATAAATTCTTTTTAGAGAAGATAAGTAAACTCAAGTTAAACATTTAGTATATTTAAACTAATTTCTGTACTGTATTTTGTGAATGAACGACCTTCACATAAAATGACTATGAGTCAATACCGTAGCATATGACACGAACCATGTGCGCAAATACAACCATAAAGGAATTAATGTAATTTACAAGATCTCAACTTACATTGTATGACATCCTTAAGGTTAAGGTGCCTCACTACATACCCTTAAATTTCTTGTCTAATTTTTGAGAATTAAAGTTTAGGTTTGCTACTTCAGAATATTACTAGTAGATCATGTATGATGCAATCTTATGGAATGATTTTAGGAAAGTAAATTAAATTTATTGGTAAGAATTCATAATAGAGGAAAGTCATTCTATTTAAAGATGTGCATAAAATGTATTCAAAAGAAGCCATCGTATCTTAGTAAGATTATTGAATATAATCATACTACGATGAAATAAATGAGATTGGAAGGATATTAATGTGAGATATGATCTAGGGTATAATATATAACATCCAATCAAGGACACATTGGTCATATGATCGACTCATTAGTCGATATATTATATACTCCTAACAGATGTAGGACAATGAACTCTTATCATATATTGGTCGCATGGATTATTAGATAAATATGAGAAATCGCATAATGTTGGTCATCTAATCTCAGCATGTATGAGTGAGATGATGAATATTGAACACATCTGATGCTTTAGGGTACGGCGTTAAATATTAATTGCTAAAAGGTCGTGAAAGTTCTAAACGTAATGTAAAATAGTTTAAACTTCCTAAAAGAAAAGATTACGACAGCAATACAATATTCAGACAAAAACTGATTTGTATTCACGTGTTCTCAGCAAAGAAACTCATTCTACCAAGTGTTAAGTTTCAATATACATATATTTATGAAAAATCCTATTCTTTACCTACATATTATCTTTGTGTTAGACAATATTTCTTTCAAGAAATTTATGGTTCAAGTCTTATTTACATAACATTCGCTTAATTTCTCAAACGTTGGTACATACCTATTGACACCGATAACCAATCCCGGACTTACTACTTCCCCCCTTCCATCAAATTCTGGAATGGTATTATGTTAAGATACCAAGTAGAAATGTTCATAACTACCTGAATGCAAGCAACAAACTAGGCCAATTGGGATCTTTTTTTTTTCTTTCTCGGTTACTATTCCATTTGGGAAGACAGCTGAAGATACTAATAAGAGTGAAACTTATGGCATAATAAATGATATCATCCCACCGTTTACAAGTATTAGAGGTGAAAGATACACTTAACAGGGGAATAAACATGTCAACACGGTCGCTGAATCAGAAATTTGTCCTGTCTAAAGCACCGGTTATACAGAAATCTCAACTTTACAGTCCATAAATTGAATACAATTTAATAATACAGACAACCTCTCATATACCATTTAAGTAGGAAGTAAGTGGCCATCAACTTGTACCAAAGTCCAATGTTTCCCACCTGAAGGGATTAGACACGCACACCACTTCAGGATAACTCTTGAAGAAGAGAGCCACACAGACACAGACCGCAGCAATGGCCACCATCGAGAGCATTGCAGGTCTATATACCAGAGACCTGCTGGCTGTTTTATAAGCAAGTTTCTGATGACAAAGGTTGCAATAGGACTGCATTGGTTTAAATGTTGCATGTCCTATCTCAAAGCTGGTTAAAGCTTCATGTTGCTTCTGGTTGACGTTTGTCTCTGAATGAGTTCCAGGAATGTCAATCACCACATGGCCCAAGGCTGCTTTTTTGTTGATTTTCTTCTGTACCAAGTGGATATAGGAATAGTGACCACGCAACCGAGCATAATCTTCAGGGGAAAACCCAGCGCTATCACGAGAATTCTTCCAGGCTTCGATTCCCACCTGAAACAAGCACTTGCATTATTCATTCTCCAAATGATTCATTCCGAAAGGACTTCCAAAGAGAGTGGATTCTTTCCAAAGTGATACATTCCAATTTCCACATATGGAAAAAAAAAAATTATATATATATATATATATATGTATAACCACTTTTCCAACATTTAAAGGCAATATTTTATCAGACAGGATTACTGAATCTTAAACATGACAAAGAACAGAATACTGACTGTCAGGCATTTAGAGGTCAAACTGTGGTAGGTGTAGGAGGTGGAAATTTGCAATAATTTATGCTTTTCATTGTGCTAAAAGAGAGAGAACAAAACACTTCAACTCACAAAATACAAGGAAATATCGTCCTTGATTATGAAAAGAAGATGAAGAATGCCAAACTTTTGATTGTAGATTGATAGGTGGAATTTGATTGAAGATACCGGCGATCCTCACTCATTAATCAAAATCTTTAAACTTTCAACTTATTAGATTTCACTGGAAGGCATTGATAGATCATAACACAACTACTAAGTGTTGATTAAGCTGTTTAAATGAAACAAATTCCATAGAATAAATCTAGGTATGCCAATATAGGTTGTTGAATATATCACATAGGAAATGATGAGCTTGAACAAGTTTGTCCAGATTAAGGGACATGTTGAAGCAAATGAATGAAGATAAAAATTCTAAGATGGGAAAGACATTGAATTGAGGATTTCCTTTTTCAGGTAGTCCAAAAACAATAAATGTAATAGGACATTACCATTCCAGGGTCATCAGTTAATGCGTCCAGTACATCTTCAGAACCATCTTTCCCAGCTGCTAAGTGAAGAGGTGTCAAACCTGCAGGGCCAGAAGTATCAGGCCTAAACAGAAAATTCTCCTGACTTGCACCATGTAGCACCTTGCTCTCAGATCCTAATTTATCAGGGACATATCTTAAAAGCAGCTCCACGAGAGACTTAGAATTCCTCCTCACAGCCCTGTGAAGCAGACTCATTTCTGATAATGCTTGGTTAAGAGATGAGTACTCTCCAATACCAACCACGCCACCAAGCAGTATGTTCAAGAGTTTTTTCACCACAGCACACCATTCACGTTCCACAGAAAACTCCATGAGCCATTTGAACCGTCTTAAAGGGAAGAGGTCCACATTAGGATCTATCCCGTGCAATCTAGATTTTAATTGACTTCTATGAAGAAGCCAACCCATTTCTTGAATAAAATCAATTGCTTGATTTTTGGCTTCCATTGTTCCAATTCGTTCAACATCAGCATTTGTTTCATTATGTTCCAATACACACTCAAGCATACGGATATCTGAACAAACATCTTCTTCTGCAACTATGAAAGGAAAGAAAGTGTTGCTGAACCCATGATCTTCAACCTGGTAAACCGAGGATTAAATCAGCATACAAAATAAAATATTTTAAAAGCTTTCCACTAAAAGGCATCCATGACTTTAAATAGATAAGGTAGAGGGAATGTGGACACAAGCAAGAATGTGGTGACTGAAGTCAGGAACCTCAATAAATCCTCTTCCAATTGTTGTGGAAATAAAGCAAACAAAGTTTACACATTGAAGCTCATCATGCCCTTTGATGCCATCAACTGTATCCATCAAATCATCAGAACTTTCCTGATCCATATAATTCCCTTCAACTGCACATAGCAGTCTGACAAACAAAAAGAAATGGAGGGAAATGTAGCATTTTAGAAGCATATAAAGCTAAAAAAGGATTAAAATTACCCCAAATTTATCTATATTTATATCCATATGCCAAGAACAATTACCTTGTGGTTGCTCGAGAAAGGTTAGTGCCCTTAACCGAAAACTGCACTTTTGCAGAAGCAGATACTGCAACTGGTTTGACACTTAAAATTTTGCTGTAATTGCTACTTCTGATAGGTAAAGAAGCATCCACAACAACCTGACCTGCAAAATAGAACATGCCACACATCCCAATTAGCAATTGTCTAATTCCCATAAAAATGAATTCTAAAACCTAGAGCACTGAAGGCAACAGACCATTGTAGACAAATGCTATTTGATGCTGCACCCTAATGTACATCCAACCAGTTCTCCAGAAAGTGTCATCTGATACATCCAGAAGCTTACTCAAACTGGAGCTGAGATTACAATAAAGCTACACAAATGAAAACCCTGGTGTAAGGCCAACGATTTTATCTGAAAAAGTTCAACAGGGAATGAAAGGTTATAGTGAACCAGAAACTTACTTCATCCCATACTGTATCAGGCTGACAAAGATATATAGTCAAAATGACGCAGCCAGGCCTAATATAGCTCTCAATATCTGAAGGACTATGGGACAGCCAGTCCAGGATCTACAAGTTCAAACATCTCAAATTATTCCTGGAGCCAGAGAAAAAGTAAAAGGGTAATTCCAATCGTATGTTTTATGTAGAGTACCTGGGCACGCAAGACATGAGGAAAGTCATTTGGTTCTTTGCCAAATAGCTTGAAAACAATTCGATCTGTTCGACTCTGAAATCGTGGCATAAAAAGAGAGAGAGATCAACTTCAACATATCATAGAAATGGTATAAAAGATCAAAATGAAAGCTTCCGTTTATACAACTCTTCAGTGTAAGTGACAATGTATGCTTTTAGCATAAGCAACAAACCCTGGCCAAGCCCAATAAAGAGGAGATAAAGGGCATGCAAATTTGATGATAGGATATGCTTAGCAACTGTGTATTCAGTGGTTGCTCTCACAAACCGAATGTACAATTCACAGTTTCATGTCAAAGATTTGTGTATCCTTCAAGTCTTTTGTATACAAACAGGCTATAAAAGGAATGACATTCCTTCCAAAGATATCATGGGGCGAGATAAAACTAATCCAACCAGGTATTAAGCAAGATAACCATCCTCGCAATCAAGGATCCAAGTTCAAAAAGGGAGCAAAGAATGGGATGTGCTCCCAATACTACCTGAGTATCACCACTGGAACTAGAAGGTGACTGGGCAGAAGCTGAATCTGAATTTCCACTTGTCTGAGGTGGACTTGACTGGCGTGAGTCTTGTTGCGTCCATGAAGGACACTCCAGAGTGGTGATACCTAATGCAGGTACCGGTGATCTTTCAATGTCTTCAGTGCCGTCATCTGAGTCAATATATACGTCATTCAAATCAAAATTGTTCATTTTAACCTGTCTTGCATCAGTTTTTCGTGCTTCCTGATCTATTGGATACTCCTTTGGAATGCTGGGTTTCTGTGATGAACTAGCTTGTACATTTGCACCATTAGTATCACATGTATGTACAACTTGCTGCAGTATTTCAAAGAAAAGGTGCTTTAGGAACTGTGTTAAAGCCATTAAGTCATACACCATTGATAAGTAAAGTTTATAACCTCTGAATTTCTAGAACAATTTGCATCATTCAGCAAATCTCGATTTTCCTGCACCAACCCCGATATACTTTTTCCACCTTGTTCGGCAATATGGTTTGCAGAGCTCCTTAAAAGATGAGATAGTAAATCTTGGTTGGTGGCCTGGTCTAATCTATTGGCTGCAATTTGATACATGTGATTCAAAATTAAAAGAAAAAAAATGTGCCGACAAGGCCGAGAAATAGCAAAAGAGCACGATGTGAAATAGCACAACAAGAAACATTGAAGGATATAACTGCAAATTTGAAGGTACTCACAATGCACATTGGAGAGTATTTTCAATAAGCTTATTAGCAGATAACCACTAGTCTGGTCATCATTCAACGCATTTACACTACTAGTAGCTTCTGGATTTGTCTTCCTTCTCCTTTTATTATGACCAGCCAAACGCCTCCGGCAACTTCTCTTCCCTTCATCAAACTCTTGCAGTACATGAAACCTACCAAAAATTTGACATTATGGCTCACGACAATATATAGTAGTAAACCGGTAAAGAATCCATAGACATACCTATGGAATCAATTAATTGGATCTATAAGAAAATCTATTTATTAATTAACACAGATGAACGACCAATACAATCCAAAGCATCAAGGAACAAAAGTGCACCTGCTGCACTGCTGACAGAACCGCTGCATCATATTACCAACAAGGGCCTCGCTGGCCTTGGAATGCATCTCACAGACCCTATGGCGACGATGATAATCTTTGGCACGACTCAGATCAGCCCCACAGTCCTCGACTTGACAAACTGCACGGCTTGCACCATTTCCTAACACCTTAGCCTTCTTTCCACTGTTTCCATCCCAATTCTGCACCTCCTTTTCACCAACTGGTTGCCTATGCCCACCGAGTTTTAAACTAAGGCTACCAACCTCTTCTTCATTCAGATTGTCGTCTTCAATGACAACAACGCTTCTCCTTTTCTCCGTTTCCCTTTTACTTTTCCCATTTGTCAAATTCATTTCATCAGAGTATGATGAAGAGCTATTTGAGGAATTTCCAGTGGTAGGAATTCCTGTACTAAGAGGGAAAAACTGTCTACTGGTGCTACTAGATGGTAGTGGATTCAAAGGTCTGGCAAGAAAAAGATCTCCATCCCATTTCCAATCATTCAAATCCCATTCTAAACTTCTCTTCCCCACTACTCCTAAATCCGTCATACCCATCCCCAAAAAACCATGAGGTTCAGATCCAATTCTAGTCTCCATAGATTAAGACCAGGTACTCAAAAAGATCCAAATTTTATCAGCAGTTACACAACAGTTGATTAACTAAGCAACAAAAAAGGAGAGACTAAAACTAAACTAAGTAAACCAAGTTCCACTAAAAGATAAGAACTTAAGCCCGAGAAAGTATAACCAATCCAAAAACTTTCACCTAATCAGCTTCACTTCTTCCCCAAAAGTCCAAAAACCGAACACCAACACAACCATGATTCCAATTAAGAGCAACCCACATCGCAAATTACCCTCAATCAACTACCTATACCTTTCAAAACCCCGCGAACAAAGTCCAAAGGTGGGATCACTAAATCAGTTCATGATCAACCAAAAAGAAAAGGAATAACAACTAGTAAAACTTTGTACTTGCCGGGAAGCGAAAAAAGCAATCTTGACCCGAATAAACCCAGATCGGGCCGCTGCTGGAAAGTGCAGGTGAGTCCAGAGACAAGTAGGCGAAACTTTCGGGGGCAGAGATCAGTGGATGTTATGGATAGATGGTGACGATGACGCTGATAATTATGCGAATGTGTTTTTGTTTTAGGAGAGAGTGTGGTCAAACTATGGTGTGTGGTGCGGTGCGGCATACACAAATGAAACTATTTATTACTTTTATTTTCTTCTTTATTTAACTAACGTTATTATATTTAGAAAAGGTGAATATTGATCGTGCGGGGATAGGTACTGTGGAGTACAGTACACCCAACACCAAGATGGTGGGACCAATCACGATAAGATGCCTTTCCCTTCGATTTTTGTCGTTTCCACTTTTTTGAAAAAAATTAAATGAGATTTATAGAAATAATATGAACGACAGCAGCCGATCTTCTATGTACGAGAAGCTCCTCGACTATGGGCTAAGCCAACACCACACCCGGGTAAAACAAAGCTACAAACCATCCGTCATTGTTGGAAAGGGGTGGAGTCTCTGATAAAAGGTAAGCATCTTATCCTTCACGATCTATGCATTAAGCAAACAACTAGAGTTGGGATCTGTCTTATTTGTTTGAGATTCAGCTCTTCTATCTCTCTTGTACAGCCTGCAAGACATAGTCGATAGAGACGAAGATTCCAGGCATGTGACAACAGTTGTGATTTTACATCTTCCAACAGGTAACAACTTAATCACTTTTCCTCTTTCATTTTGGTACTGCGTATGTTAGTGTTGGCCCATATTTCATGCTCTAACTACATGTTCATTATACGTAGATAGTTCTTTAAAGAGAAAAATCCGTTCCCTAATCCTCATGATTAGAGAATTTAACACCTCTATATGTACACTCATTTTGCCTTTGAAATTTCACAAGTTCCCCTCTTTCCACATCTCCTCTAAACTAAAAGCCAATGAAATGATGTATACTACTCTATCCCTTAGGATTTTATAAGATTAAAACTTTCTCGACAACATGAATACCCAAATGAATATATATAGAATAACTTAAACAATTCTTAAAGAGAGAAAGAAAAATAATATATAATGATGATATGCTTAAATGCGATCCTTGATGTCGATTTCACCTCAGAATTAGAATGGGGAAGCTTAGCCCTCTATACGTCTACAAAGAGTAAGTGCTTTGCGCCTTCACAAAGTCCCAAAATGATTCCCCCTTCATTTGCAGTCAAAATATTCTATTTACATGAAAACTTAAGTTTATGAGCGTATACACTGTTTGATTCACCACCATGTATCAAACCTTATTAGTCAAAAAATGTGAAAGTTGTAAGCCGTGTATCTAACCGTGAAAGCTAAAAATTTATCTTCCAAATGCATACATGACAACATAAGTATATATACGGTTGTGTATCCTGCAGGTTTTTCTGAATTATTGTCCTTCTTATAATTTCTTGTCCAATCCTCACCCTAATCCATTTCCTTTTTGCGCCACAATCGTAACTGAGTTTGAACATCAAAATGTTGGCTCAATGAATGTGCTTTTAAATCATTTTAGCTTTTAGGCTTTTAGATTGTACCTAAAATCAAATATAAACTAAAATGAGTATCTTAAGCATTTCACTACAATAATTACTAAGTGTTAAGAAATTAATGTATAAATAATTAAGCACATATCACTTGCCTAGAAGCTAAGTCCCTCCATTGTTTAGCACTCTAAAAGGACATTGTGGAAGTTTATCCATAATGTTATGAAATCCTCTATCTAACTCTAGCCCTTGTCCCCATTTGAGCAAGAATATTGGTTGACTAGCAATGTGGTAATATCCCTGCTCTAAGATTTCTAGTAAACCTATTTCATTGGCAAGTTTGAAGACAAAAGGTTCTTGCTCCATGAGTAAGGTCTTCTCTAACCCTTTTTACCCTAGTTGTCTATGTCCCAATCGTTCACTAGAGGAAATGATGGCTTTTTTCCTAGGAAGTAATTCCACCGGAGGAGAGATTAATCTACCACTAAAACATCATGAAAGTGTGTGAGCTTGCACTTTGAGGAAAATGTTGTTATTGTGTCACTCTAGGCCTTTCTGGAGGTAGATAAGCTTTATGCAAGGTTGTCATTAATAGTAGTCTGTCCCCTTTCAATGACTAAGCTTTAGCTCCATTAGAAGCGTTCAATGTATTTTGAAGGGTCAAGAAATCCTCTACAGCTAGATTTGTTGTATCCCTCTCCACCTAGAGATCACTACCTTTATTAGGAGAGCAAGAAGTGTTCGAGGTCTTCATGAGAGAAAGTTTTGAAGCTCGCTAGCCTTCCTTCAAGGTTGCTCTTCTTGGGGAGTTTCATAAAATGGAAAGAAACTAGACATCTTATGCGGGAAGTCACCAAAAGAAGAAAAGTAAGACAAAATTCAGGGGTAAAAGAGTAAACTCCTATAAGAGAAGTCAAATAATAAAAAATATAAAGAGAGATTAAAATTTAATTAAAATAAATTAAAGTTATTCCTATAACTACTAAGTTTAATCTTCCTACTATTTTATAATATATAATAAGTAGATTTTAATTGATTTGGTGAAAAATATTCTAAATTGCCAACCAACTCGAATCAACACCAGAACACTTAATAATAATCAATAGAATGATCAATATGAATGAATATTCGAATTGGAGTTTCCATAAACTTCATCTTGCATCTTGATTCAATTATAAGTATTTAATCATTTGGACCTATAAAGTTTTCTAGTGCAGTGATATGTCATTTGTCAACATACAAATAACTATTGCTTAATTGATTAACCAATATATATAACTAATTAAATCCTCTCAAAATGCATTCAATTTTTTGAAAAATTATAAAAGGTTATCCTAATGTATATCTATATATATGTATATATGATTTTGTTCAGCTTTTTGTAAACGAAGCTGATACTTACGGATCCATTGATTATGTTTCTGAATCATTATTCTATGATGATTAATTTATCGTTTTAAATATGCCTTATGGGTAAAATATTTAAAATATTCAATAGCCATACAAAAAATTGTTATTATAGGGAAAAAACAGATACATTTAGTCTATTAATTTAGAAATACGATGTACATAGATTCTTCGAAAATCTCTAGTAATTTCTTTTAAAACATTAGTCATTTGAATTGAAGTAGCTGTTTCATACATTTCTCTGTATCTTCGTGCATCTCGACTATTATGTGCTTTCTTATTTTGAGCATGCAGTTGAATAAGTACTTCGTCTAGCTTTTCTTCTCGTTCACAGGTGTCTTGAATAGCTCTTTTTAAAGCTCGTTTTTTATCAAAATAACTCATAGCTAGAAATTAGAATAAAAGTAAATGGAAAAAATAGATAATAAAATTTAAGTAAAGAATAGTGAGTAAAAGTGGTAAATAGTTTGATAACATAAACAAACCTGAATCTTAAATCTCATACCGGTTTGTTGTCAAAGCTTAAACGCCAAACTCAGGCTAGATAGCAGAAGAGATGAAGAGGATATGAGAAAATAAGAGAGAGAGTTTATTTAATTATGCTCAGAAGAGCGAAGAGTTTTACAATATATAGACGGAGAGACGAACTAAAGACAAAACATGCTGGCCAACAACTGACCAATACTTTTCTAAAGGAAATAGTAAAAAGTAGCTAATAATTTACAAAATGTACAGTAAAAGTAGATTCTTCTGCTTTTGTCTACATCTGCTTTTTTCTGCTTTTGTCTACATCTACTTGTTGATGGATTCTTTTCCACTTGTCTTTATTCCTCGATAATTGCGGTGAGAGAATCTGATTCGTCTTTTGATAATTGAGAAGTGGATGGACAGAAGCTGCATTGGTGATCTTTGTATCCTTGCATATGTTGACAGATGGCTTCTTTCCATGAATTGTTTAATGTTGAGAAGATGCCGTCTACATGATGAAAAGGCTGTATAAATTGCTTGATCACCTGGATTGTTTCTAGGAGGATAAGCTGTCTATAATTTGAGACCATCAACAAATTATATCATTTATAATTAAGACGATACATAGAATCAGAGTCGATTCGCAATAATTGTTGATATATGCCTTCCATGCAGTTTAAGATTAAATTGATTGATTAATTCCCAATCGACTTGATAATTTGGTGGTAGGTCGATATGTAGATAGGAACCATTACTAATTCCGATAGTGAGGAATGCAATTCTAGGTATAATGATGTCTGCATCTTGCACGGTGTCTTATGCTTTAAAAATGGGATAACTGCTCTATATTTTAATATAAATTTATCTGTCTTTTGCAAACCTGTTTTTATAATTTTTGACTGCTTGAATGAATCCAGAAGGAAATTCAGATAGTATCTGAAAGTTGAGTATATACATGATGTCTACAAGACCACTTTGAAATAGTAGATAAGTGGTTAAAGGATCTGTTTCGGGTAGAAGGACTGGTTTGGGACCAAAACGTCCTCTATTTTGGGGATAATAATGGAATTTTTTATATTCTTCGATTTATGAATTAATATTTTGAAAGCAATCGAAAAATATTTTGGAAGTGAGTTTTTCGGCTTCTTGTTGAATAATTCTAGAAGGGATTGCATTGATTCTTTCGAGGTTGATAGGTTTTTCCAATTTGTGCATTCGAGTAGTAGATGGAGATGGTGGTGGAGACTTTAACACTTGGGTATATTGAGGTCGAAGAGGTGAATGCATTTGTTTATATTTAGCTAGGGTTTTTTCTGCTTCAGTTTGAGTAAAAAAATTTTTATGTATGATACCTGAATGACCGAGTATATGGATAGATGTTTTATGCCAGGCATTGTAGATACCTGCCATGGGACCATTGTAGATAATGTAAACTTTTGCTTCAGATTCGTCTTCTTGCTTTTAAGAAGTAGGAGTTGTCTGAGATTGAGCAATTTGTTGAGGTGTTATAGGAATAAGAGTAGAGGTTGGTGGAGAGATTTTTGGTGGTTCAGGTGCTTCTGATTTGGGTTTAAGGTTTTGTTTTAGTACTTGGATAATAGTTTTGAGCTGGTTAATATCTTTGGCAATGAGGGTAGATGTGTACATAAAGCTTTGAGTTTCCTTATCGCTTTGGTATTTGCATTGGTCCAATCCCATTGTCTTTTTGTACTGCATTTCATTTGTAAATACTTTCTTTCTTTTCCTAAATCACGAAGAAAACTTTGGTCTGATATGTAATTTAAAAGTCCTAAAAACTATTGTATTTGAGTTCTATTTGTTAATTGGTTTGGAAATTGTTGAATTTTTTTGAGTATATTTGGTTGTAACTTCAAATATCCATTAGAAAATTCAATTCCTAAATATTCTATATGTTGTTGTGCAACTCGTGCTTTTCTCTTAATTATTCAAATAAGGAAGATGATACATTGGAAATGGTCGGGATAGCTTAGCTGGTAGAGCAGAGGACTGAAAATCCTTGTGTCACTAGTTCAAATCTTGTTTTTGACTCTGCATCCGCGATTCTACTATTATTATTTATTATTATCAGTATATATTGTTTTATTATTATTAGTATATTAGTACTATTAGTATTAGTGAACAATAATCATTAACGAACAATAATGAAAACTTCATTCTATCTTATCACATCCATTTTATTTCAAATTGATTTGAAGATTATTCATGTATAAGTTCTTTTATTTGATTTATTATCAATATATTTCTTAATTCACCCTCCGAAGGAACCGGACATGATAATTTTTCATCATCCAGCTCGAGTAAGAATCCGCATAAAAATATTCCTCCTAGAGTAGCTGTTAATACGAATAAGAGAAACTCTGTTATAGCCATTTCTGTACATTCACCGAGCTAGATTTGAACTAGCGTAGACATACTGCCAACGAATTTTCAGTCCATCCTTATTAACCGCTCGGGCATCGACCCAGGAAGAATCAATTCCATACTTATTATATTAGTAATTATATTAATAATTCATGATCAACTTCCTTTCATAATACCCTACCCCCAGGGGAAGTTCTTGCCGACCATCGATGAACTGATCGGATTAACCAACCAAAATTAGCCTCAGTCATTATGTATTGGACATAAGCAAAAGCCTCAATAACTGTCGGACGATAGTAAAAAGTCATATTGCCTTGGATTTGCTGCTTTCTTGTTTCGAATTATATCAAGATTTCACTCCGCGGAAGATATTTTAGCCATTTGCATCAAGCTCAAACTCCCTTCTTGCATCCGTGCTCTATGCAAGTTAAAAAATCAATCCCAAAATACACAATACAATTTTTTTTTAATTCTCTTTTTGGCCCCGTAACAAACTTGCTTCAAATTGGCCCGGTGACGAGCTTGCTTCGACTTTTTGGTTCATCATGCTATTCCTCTAGGTTTACATACAATTACATTGATCTTAGTAAAAGGCGCTTTAGATGTGCGTGGTTCTAAGTTATTGCTAGATAAACCTTTGGTAAGAAGATAGAGAAGATCACTAAGATTTTTGGATCCGTTGCTAAACTTGTTCCCAGATCTCGGATCGAATCGATAGTTGCACAACAACAAATAGAATATTTAAGAATTGAATTTTCTAATGGATATTTGAAGTTACAACCAAATATACTCGAAAAAATTCAACAATTTCTAGACCAATTAACAAATAGATTTCAAATACAACAGTTTTTAGGACTTTTAAATTAATATCTGACCAAGGTTTTTTTCGTGATTTAGCAAAACAAAGAAAGTATTTACAAATAAAATGCAGTACAAAAAGACAATGAGATTGGACCAATGCAGATACCAAAGCAATGAGGAAACTCAAAGCTTTATGCACACATCTACCCTCATTATATAACTATCTCCCCCAAGATGCACTTGTCGTTCAGATTAATGCAAGCAATGATACATAGGCAAGTTGCCTTTTGGAAAAACCCCCTGATCAAAAGCAGACATATTTATACAAATATATCAATGGGACTTTTAATCCCTCAGAATGTAAATATCCTATCCATGAGAAAGAAACATTAGCCTGTCTCAAAACATTGAGAAAATGGCGAATAGATTTATTACCAGTTACCTTTCAATTACAAACTGAAACCAAATATTTATGTGATTTTCTCAGATATAACATCATAGCCAACTACAATCAAGGGAGATTGATTAGATGGCAGCTTAAATTTAATCAATATCAATTTTCTATTCATTATATAAAATCTTCTGACAATTTTCTTGCAGATATTTTAACCAGAGAATGGAAGCAGTCATAGCAGATTTAGAAAATGCATTAACCCAAAAAGAAATTGAACTCATCAATCAGCAACAACTCATTGGAGCCATTACCAAAGATATTAACCAACTCAAAACTACTATCCAAATACTAAAACAAAACCTTAAACCCGAATCAGATGCACCTGAACCACCAAAAATCTCTCCACCAACCTCTACTCCTATTCTTATAACACCTCAACAAATTGGTCAATCCCAGACAACTCCTACTTCTCAAAAGCAAGAAGACGAATCTGAAGCAAAAGTTTACGTTATCTACAATGGTCCCATGGTAGGTATCTACGATGCCTACCATAAAGCAGCTATCCATATACTCAGTCATTCAAGTATCATACATAAAAGTTTTTCTACTCGAACTGAAACAGAAAAAGCCCTAGCTGAATATAAACAAATGCATCTACCTCTTCGACCTCAATATACTCAATTGTTAAAGCCTCCACCACCATCTCCGTCCACTACTCGAATGCACAAATTGGGAAAATCTATTAACCTCGAAAGAATCAATGTAATCCCTTCTAGAATTATTCAACAAGAAGCCAGAAAACTCATTTCCGAAATATTTTTCGATTGTTTTCAAAATATTAATTCATGGATCGAAGAACATAAAAAATTTCGTTATTATCCCCAATATAGAGGGCTTTTTGGCCTCAAAGCAGTCATTCTACCCGAAATAGATCCTTTAACCACTTATCTACTCTTTCAAAGTGGTCTTGTAGACACCATGTATATACTCAACCTTAAGATACTATCTGAATTCCCTTCTGGATTCATTCAAGCAGTAAAAAATTATAAGGATAGGTTTGTAAAAGACAGAGAAATTTATATTAAAGTATAGAGCAGTTACCCCATTTTCAAAGCACAAGACACCATGCAAGATGTAGACATCATTATAGCTAGAATTGCATTCCTCACTATCGGAATTAGTAATGGTTCCTATCCACATATCGACCTACCACCAAATCATCAAGTCGATTGGAAATTAATTAATCAATTTAATCTAAACTGCATGAAAGGCGTATATCAACAATTATTGCGAATCGACTCTGATTCTATGTATCGTCTTAGTTATAAAGGATATAATTTGTTGATGGTCTTAAATTATAGACAGCCTATCCTACCAGAAACAATCCAGGTGATCAAACAATTTATACATCTTTTTCATCATCTAGACGACATCTTCTCAACATTAAACAATTCATGGAAAGAAGCTATCTGTCAACATATGCAAGGATACAAAGATCACCAATGCAGCTTCTGTCCATCTACTTCTCAATTATCAAAAGACGAATAAGATTCTCTCATCGCAATTATCGAGGAATAAAGACAAACAGAAAAGAATCCATCAAGAGGTAGATGTAGACAAAAACAGAAGAATCTGCTTTTACTGTGCATTTTGTAAATTATTAGCTACTTTTTACTATTTCCTTTAGAAAAGTATTGGCCAGTTGTTGGCTAGTATGTTTTGTCTTTCGTTTGTCTCTCCGTCTATATATTGTAAAACTCTTCGATCTTTTGAGCATAACTAAAAAAACTCTCTCTCTTATTTTCTCATATCCTCTTCATCTCTTCTGCTACCTAGCCTGAGTTTGACGTTTAAGCTTTGAGAACAAACATGTATGAGATTTAAGATTCAGGTTTGTTTATGTTATCAAACTATTTACCATTTTTACTCACTATTCTTTACTTAAATTTTATTATCTATTTTTTCCATTTACTTTTATTCTAATTTCCAGCTATGAGTTATTTTGATCAAAAACAAGCTTTAAAAAGAGCTATTCAAGACACCTATGAATGAGAAGAAAAGTTAGACGAAGTACTTATTCAACTACATACTCAAAATAAGAAAGCACATAATAGTCGAGATGTACGAAGATACAGAGAAATGTATGAAACAGCTATTTCAATTCAAATGACTAATGTTTTAAAAGAAATTACTAGAGATTTTCGAAGAATCTATGTATATCGTATTTCTAAATTAATAGACTAAATGCATCTGTTTTTCCCCTATAATAACAATTTTCTGTATGGCTATTGAATATTTTAAATATTTTACCAAGGCATATTTAAAACGACAAATTAATCATCATAGAATAATGATTCAGAAACATAATCAACGAATTCGTAAGTATCAGCTTCGTTTACAAAAACTGAACAAAATCATAATAAACAAGTTATTTTCTAGCTTGAATACCTTATACTAATAGCTAAACATATTAAAAATAACAGAATTTACAGAGAGATCTTCAAAAAATTTCTTTACTAATAGCATAAATGGACGATAGATATATTAGTAAAATTGGTGAAGGAATATATATGACAGAACTAGATGGACCCAGAAATAAAATACAGCAACTAAAAGCATCATTAGATCAATATATTCATCTCATTAATATTGATATGTCCTATGATTTGGAAAATATTGAAATATTAAAGAAGGAGAAAGAAAACTTGAACTTATTATTCATATAATTGAAAAACTTAACGAATTTATACAAAGAGATAAAATATGACATTATTTTTCATTCTTTGTATTTATGTTTTATTACCATTTACTCAGTTCTTTAATTTTCTTATTCATTTAATTATCTTTTATTTACATGCTTGTATTATTGCTTTTCCTCATCCATATGAATTATATTATTACCTGCATGATTCTTTTCTTGCATATAAACAATATCTGTATTTCTTTTTAGAAGAACTTTTAGATAAAGTATTTAACCCAAATATTGATTATCATAATTTAGAATAAATATGTCATCACATTATCAAGCTTCTAATTGTTGTGTTTGTCAACAATTAGAAAAGCAACTAGAATATTTAGAATATATGAAACATTATCAATTTACTCAAATACAATATTGGATAAATCAATATAACTATCTGTGTACATTAATTTCAAATCTGCAAACTTTACAACCAATACAGGAAGCAATAGATAATGAAAAACAAGTACATCAAGTTTATACATGTGAAGTAAATATATTCGAGAAAATCCTTTCAGATCATAAAAAATATAGTCCCTGGCATAAATATGACTGACTCACCTGAAAATAAAAAAGACAGTACAATATTAGATGTACATCAAGTTTATACATGTGAAGTAAATATATTCGAGAGAATCCTTTTAGATCATAAAAAATATAATCCCTAGCATAAATATGACTGACTCACCTGAAAATAAAAAAGACAGTACAATATTAGACGTAGATAATTTAGAATTATATGAATCATCTGGAACCTTCCATATAAATACCCTTTTATCTACTGAAAAATTAAAGCAAATCTCTAAAACTCAATTAAATTTGAAAGGACAAGATATACATAAAATTTCAATTTTTAATAAACTTATTAATAGACAAAATATTATTTATTTTTGAAAAATTATCCATGAAACACCAATAAGAATAGATTAGTATAATGGACACATTCTAATTAACTTAATAAATCAAGAACAAATTTCAAGGCATTTACAAAAATTATCAACAGAAAAACGAAGTAAAATAGGTTATGTACATCTCTCTACTATACAAATCTTATTAAAATCTACTTTTCAAGAAGGAATTGCTTTTAGTTGTTGTATTTTATTTCTGGGTCCATCTAGTTCTGTCATATATATTCCTTCACCAATTTTACTAATATATCTATCGTTTAGAATTACATGAATCATCTGGAACCTTCCATATAGATACCCTTTTATCTACTGAAAAATTAAAGCAAATCTCTATAAATCATAAGACATATCAATATTAATGAGATGAATATATTGATCTAATGATTCTTTTAGTTTTTGTATTTTATTTCTGGGTCCATCTAGTTCTGTCATATATATTCCTTCTATCGTTAGCAAAAGTAGGCACCAATTTTCGAACAAAATTACGAACATTACCTACAATTCAATATCCCATTAACACTAGACATTCCTTTTCAGAAAATTCATCTTCTTTATTTTATTTATTTTGGAAAAATTATCCATGAAACACCAATAAGAATAGATTAGTGTAATGGACACATTCGACAAAGCTTGACAGATAGAACAATGATAAAAATGATAGTAATGTGATGACATATTTATTCTAAATTATGATAATCAATATTTGGATTAAATGCTTTATCTGAAATTCTAATTGTTGAAATTGTTGTTTCATAATATACAATTCTTGACTTAGACTCATAGAGTTTGTTTTAAATATGATGTTAAATAAGAGATTTGATTTTGTAATGTGTCTAATTTTTTAGAGGTTTCTATATCAACAGAAAAAACGAAGTAAAATAGGTTATATACATCTCTCTACTATACAAATCTTATTAAAATCTACTTTTCAAGAAGGAATTGACTCACCCACATGTATGGCTATAGCAAAAGTAGGCACCAATTTTCGAACAAAATTACAAACATTACCTACTATTCAATATGACATAATTTAGGAGGAGCTATTACTGCTACACAACAATATTTAGCTGAACAATGTCTAGAATCACAATTACGAAAAACTTTAAAGCATAAAAGTCTTCAACTATGTTGTTCAAAAAATGCAGAAGTACCACAAAAATATGGTTGTTTTACTTATACAAAAAGAACTAAATCATTTAAACCTTTCAGAAAATATAAATGGAAAAGATATCCTAAAAATTATTATAGGAAACGACCTTTCATTCCTTACAAAAAATATTTTAGAAGAAAGAAATATAGACAATTTAAACCCAAGCCAAAAGAATGTCCACAAGGAAAGAAAAAATGTAAGTGTTGGTTATGTAAAGAAGAAGGACATTATGCAAATCAATGTCCACAAAGAAAAAATTCTCAGTATAAAGCTAAACTTAATATATTAAACACTGTCTTTTTAAACAATTTGGAACCAATCGAATCTGACTATGAATCTGATTCAATCATTTCTTCCATTTATAAATATGAGTCTTATACCTACGAATCTGATGATGAGGTATATGCGGAACAAGATGATCCGCCCCTGGAAAGTAGCAAAAATAAAGATATAAAAAGAGAAACTATTCAAAGAGAACATATTAGCGGTGATAAACGTAAAAAAGATAATCAAGATCAAGATTCATATACTTGGCAATGGACTTCTGATAATTTTATTAACAGACAAGGATATTATAAAAAGGGTTCAAAAATACAGAAATATCCAATTGAATATACTCCAAAATTCATTAATACTGGATCAGAAAATACTTTAAATTTAGATTTTGTTATAAATCCAGAAGAAGCAATATTACATTGGACAAATAAATTACAACTATTACTACAAATTGAAAAACCGTTTGGAGTGTAACCAATAAAAATTCCTTATGACATTTTATTACTTACAAAACAAGTGGAGTAGTACAAAAAATTTTACTAGACAATGAAGACTATTTAAAAAATACACCTCATTACAAAGAGGCAATAGATGATAGTACTACCTTCCATGCCATAGCCATAGAAATATTTAAAGAATTTCTTGAAAAAGATTTAATCCAGCATAGACAAATAACTACAGACGAAGAAAAATTAAATGCACTACGACATCTTAATAATATGAAAATATGTGATCTTTGTCATTTAGAATCCTATATATGTGAATTTAAAAAATATTATTATAATCTAACTAGAAGAGAACAAGAAATATATACTCATATTTTCATCCAAAAACTACCTTATCCTTTCAATCAAAAAGTAGAAGAAAGATTTCAGAAGTTAGTTGGAGAAAATAAAATAGCACATAATTTAAGAGGAGCTATTACCACTACACAACAATGTTTAGCTGAACAATGTATATAATCACAATTACGAAAAACTTTAAAGCATAAAAGTCTTCAACTATGTTGTTTAAAAAATGCAGAAGTACCACAAAAATATGGTTGTTCTACTTATACAAAAAGAACTAAATCTTTTAAACCTTTCAGAAAATATAAATGGAAAAGATATCCTAAAAATTATTATAGGAAACGACCTTTCATTCCTTACAAAAAATATTTTAGAAGAAAGAAATATAGACAATTTAAACCCAAGCCAAAAGAATGTCCACAAGGAAAGAAAAAATGTAAGTGTTGGTTATGTAAAGAAGAAGGATATTATGCAAATCAATGTCCACAAAGAAAAAATTCTCAGTATAAAGCTAAACTTAATATATTAAACATTGCCTTTTTAAACAATTTGGAACCAATTGAATATGACTATGAATCTGATTCATTTCTTCCATTTATAAATATGAGTCTTATATAGACAGCTCAGAATCCTCGACCTAATCCCAATACAACTTTTATTTAAGTACATATTTAGAAAACTAAAATCAATGCATATATAGATACAGGAGCAACAATATGTATTGCTTCTAAACAAGTTTTAACCAATTGGAAAAAATTAGAAAAACCAGTTCTAATAAGAATAACAGATGGAAGCTTTAAATATATATGGTATGTAAGCTATTATAATAGTATTATAATAGAAAATTGTACTTTCCCTATACCATCTATTTATCAACAAGAATCAGGATTACCTCTAATTTTAGTAAATAATTTTCTTAAATTATATAATCCTTTCTGTCAATATTTACACTATATCACTTTAAGAACCCCAGTAATCCAATCTTTACAACAAAAATCTATTATTCTTAAAATTCCTATTTACCATTTAACATATTATAAAAAGTTACATCAAATTATTTCTCAATTAGATTCTCTTCATTTTTATATTCTCAATAATATGAACATTCAATTAGAAATTGAAACCCTTTTAGACAATGTTTGTAGTGAAAATCCCTTAGATCCTATTAAAAATCATAATAATCAATTAATTGAAATAAAATTAAAGGATCCAACACAAGAAGTAAATATTCGCAATAACATCCCTTATTCATAAATTGATGTTAAAGAATTTATCACAGAATGAACATATTTACTTACTAAAAACCTCATTAGCCCAAGTACTAGCAAACATTTAGCTCCAACTTTTTATGTTAATAATTCAGCTGAACAGAAACGTGGAAAAAGAAGAATGGTGATAAACTATAAAAAATTAAACGAAGCCACTATAGGTGATGCATATAAATTACCTCGAAAGGGACTATATAATAAATAAATTAAAAGGACATCATTGGTTTACAACATTAGACGCTAAATCTGGATATTGGCAACTACGATTACATTAGAACACTAAACCACTAACAGCTTTTACATGTCCCCCACAAAAACTTTATCAATGAAACGTCTTACCCTTTGGATTAAAACAAGTACCAAGTATTTATCAAAAATTTATGGATAATAATCTTGTAAGTTTAGAAGATTTTACTTTCGTATATATAGATGATATCTTTATTTATTCTAATCAAGATAAACTTGATCATTTAAAAAAGGTAAAACTTGTTCTTCAACGTTGTGGTGATAAAAGATTAATATTAAGTAAGAGAAAAGCACGAGTTGCACAACAAAATATAGAATATTTAGGAACTGAATTTTCTAATGGATATTTGAAGTTACAACCAAATATACTCGAAAAAATTCAACAATTTCCAGATCAATTAACAAATAGAACTCAAAGACAACAGTTTTTAGGACTTTTAAATTATATATCTGACCAAGGTTTTCTTTGTGATTTAGCAAAAGAAAGAAAGTATTTACAAATGAAATGCAGTACAAAAAGACAATGGGATTGCACCAATGCAGATACCAAAGCAATGAGGAAACTCAAAGCTTTATGCACACATCTACCCTCATTATATAACTATCTCGCCCAAGATGTACTTATCGTTCAGATTGATGTAAGCAATGATACATGGGCAGGTTGCCTTTTGGCAAAACCCTCTGATCAAAAGCAGACATATTTATGCAAATATATCAATGAGACTTTTAATCCCTCAAAATGCAAATATCCTATCCAAGAGAAAGAAACATTAGCCTGTCTCAAAACATTGAGAAAATGGCGAATAGATTTATTACCAGTTACCTTTCAAGTACAAACTGATTCCAAATATTTATGTGGTTTTCTCAGATATAACATCAGAGCCAACTACAATCAAGTGAGATTGATTATATGGCAGCTTGAATTTAATCAATATGAATTTTCTATTCATTATATAAAATCTTTTGACAATTTTCTTGCAGATATTTTAACCAGAGAATGGAAGCAGTCATAGCAGATTTAGAAAATGCATTAGCCCAAAAAGAAATTGAACTCATCAATCAGCAACAACTCATTGGAGCCATTACCAAAGATATTAACCAGCTCAAAACTATTATCCAAGTATTAAAACAAAACCTTAAATCCGAATCAGATGCACCTGAACCACCAAAAATCTCTCCACTAACCTCTACTCCTTTTCCTATAACACGTCAGCAAATTGCTCAATCCCAGACAACTCCTACTTCTCAAAAGCAAGAAGACAAATCTGAAGAAAAAGTTTACGTTATCTACAATGGTCCCATGGCAGATATCTACGATGTCTGGCATAAAGCAGCTATCCATATACTCGATCATTCAGGTATCATACATAAAAGTTTTTCTATTCGAAATGAAGCAGAAAAAGGCCTAGCTGAATACAAACAAATGCATCCACCTCTTTGACCTCAATATACCTATGTGTTAAAGTCTCCACCACCATCTCCGTCCACTACTCGAATGCACAAATTGGGAAAACCTATCAACCTTTAAAGAATCAATGCAGCGCTCCTAGAATTATTCAACAAGAAGCCAGAAAACTCACTTCCGAAATATTTTTCGATTGTTTTCAAAATATTAATTCATAGATCGAAGAACATAAAAAATTCTATTATTATCCCCAATATAGAGGACGTTTTGGTCTCAAAGCAGTCCTTCTACCCGAAACAGATCCTTTAACTATTTATCTACTCTTTCAAAGTAGTCTTGTAGACATCATGTATATACTCAACCTTTAGATACTATCTGAATTCCCTTCTGGATTCATTCAAGCAGTCAAAAATTATAAGGACAGGTTTGCAAAACACAGAAATTTATATTAATGTATGGAGCAGTTACCCTATTTTCAAAGCACAAGACACCGTGCAAGATGCAGACATCATTGTACCCAGAATTGCATTCCTCACTATCGGAATTAGTAATGGTTCTTATCCACATATCGACCTACCACCAAATCATCAAGTCGATTGGGAATTAATCAATCAATTTAAGCTAAACTACATGGAAGGCGTATATCAATAATTATTGCAAATCGACTCTGATTCTATATATCGTCTTAATTATAAAGGATATAATTTATTGGATGTCTCAACTTATAGACAGCCTATCCTACAAGAAACAATTCAGGTGATCAAGCAATTTATACCACCTTTTCATTATCTAAACGACATCTTCTCAACATTAAACAATTCATGGAAAGAAGCCATCTATCAACATATGCAAGGATACAAAGATCACCAATGCAGCTTCTATCCATCAACTTCTCAATTATCAAAAGACGAATCAGATTCTCTCACTGTAATTATCGAGGAATAAAGACAAGCGGAAAAGAATCCATCAACAGGCAGATGTAGACAAAAGCAGAAGAATCTACTTTTACTGTACATTTTATAAATTATTAGCTACTTTTTACTATTTCCTTTAGAAAAGTATTGGCCAGTTGTCGGCCAGCATGTTTTGTCTTTAGTTTGTCTCTCTGTCTATATATTGTAAAACTCTTTGCTCTTCTGAGCATCACTAAATAATCTCTCTCTCTTATTTTCTCATATCCTCTTCATCTCTTCTGCTACCTAGCCTGAGTTTGACGTTTAAGCTTTGAGAACAAATAGGTATGAGATTTAAGATTCAGGTTTGTTTATATTATCAAACTATTTACCACTTTTACTCACTATTCTTTACTTAAATTTTATTATCTATTTTTTCCATTTACTTAAATTTTATTATCTATTTTTTCCATTTACTTTTATTCTAATTTCCAGCTATGAGTTATTTTGATAAAAAATGAGCTTTAAAAAGAGCTATTCAAGACACCTATGAACGAGAAGAAAAGTTATACGAAGTACTTATTCAACTACATGCTCAAAATAAGAAAGCACATAATAGTCGAGATGTACGAAGATACAGAGAAATGTATGAAACGACTACTTCAATTCAAATGACTAGTGTTTTAAAAGAAATTACTAGAGATTTTCGAAGAATCTATGTACATCGTATTTCTAAATTAATAGACTAAATGTATCTGTTTTCCCCCTATAATAACAATTTTCTGTATGGCTATTGAATATTTTAAATATTTTACCCATAAGGCATATTTAAAACGACAAATTAATCATCATAGAGTAATGATTCAGAACATAATCAGTGGATCCGTAAGTATCAGCTTCGTTTACAAAAACTGAACAAAATCATAATAAACAAGTTATTTTCCAGCTTGAATACCTTATACTAATAGCTAAACATATTAAAAATAACACTAAACAGAATTTTACAGAGAGATCTGCAAGAAATTTCTTTACTAATAGCATAAATGGACAATAGATATATTAGTAAAATTGGTGAAGGAATATATATGACAGAATGAGATGGACTCAGAAATAAAATACAGCAACTAAAAGCATCATTAGATCAATATGTTCATCTCATTAATATTGATATGTCCTATGATTTAGAAAATATTGAAAATATTAAAGAAGGAGAAAGAAAACTTGAACTTATTATTCATATAATTGAAAAACGTAACGAATTTATACAAAGAGATAAAATATGACATTATTTTTCATTCTTTGTATTTATGTTTTATTACCATTTACTCAGTTCTTTAATTTTCTTATTCATTTAATTATCTTTTATTTACATGCTTGTATTATTGCTTTTCCTTATCCATATGAATTATATTATTATCTGCATGATTCTTTTATTGCATATAAACAATATCTGTATTTCTTTTTATAAGAACTTTTAGATAAAGTATTTAACCCAAATATTGATTATCATAATTTAGAATAAATATGTCATCACATTACTATCATTTTTATCAGTCCTATCTGTCAAGCTTCTAATTATTGTGTTTGTCAACAGTTAGAAAAGCAACTAGAATATCTAGAATATATGAAACATTATCGATTTACTCAAATACAATATTGGATTAATCAATATAACTATCTGCGTACATTAATTTCAAATATGCAAACTTTACAACCAATACAGGAAGCAATAGATAATGAAAAACAAGTACATCAAGTTTATACATGTGAAGTAAATATATTCGAGAAAATCCTTTCAGATCATAAAAAATATAGTCCCTGGCATAAATATGACTGACTCACCTGAAAATAAAAAAGACAGTACAATATAAGATGTAGATAATTTAGAATTACATGAGTCATCTGGAACCTTCCTTATAGATACCCTTTTATCTACTGAAAAATTAAAGCAAATCTCTAAAACTCAATTAAATTTGAAAAATATACTTTCCCTATACCATCTATTTATCAACAAGAATCAGGATTACCTCTAAATTTAGGAAATAATTTTCTTAAATTATATAATCCTTTCTGTCAATATTTACACTATATCACTTTAAGAACCCCAGTAATCCAATCTTTACAACAAAAATCTATTATTCTTAAAATTCCTATTTACCATTTAACATATTATAAAAAGTTACATCAAATTATTTCTCAATTAGATTCTCTTCATTTTTATATTCTCAATAATATGAACATTCAATTAGAAATTGAAACCCTTTTAGACAATGTTTGTAGTGAAAATCCCTTAGATCCTATTAAAAATCATAATAATCAATTAATTGAAATAAAATTAAAGGATCCAACACAAGAAGTAAATGTTCGCAATAACATCCCTTATTCACAAATTGATGTTAAAGAATTTATCACAGAATGCACAGATTTACTTACTAAAAACCTCATTAGTTCAAGTACTAATAAACATTCAGCTCCAACTTTTTATGTTAATATTTTCTGAAAAGGAATGTTTAGTGTTAATGGGATATTGAATAGTAGGTAATGTTTGTAATTTTGTTCGGAAATTGGTGCCTACTTTTGCTACATCTTAAAAAAGTTGGTCAATATAAATTTTATCTGTATTTTTAAATTCAATACCATGAGAATTTGTGAGTGCATAGCTGATCTGGTAAAACTTGTTCTTCAATGTTGTAGTGATAAAGAATTAATATTAAGTAAGAGAAAAGCACGAGTTGCACAACAACATATAAAATATTTATGAATTGAATTTTCTAATAGATATTTGAAGTTACAACCAAATATACTCGAAAAAATTCAACTATTTCCAAACCAATTAACAAATAGAACTCAAATACAACAGTTTTTAGGACTTTTAAATTATACATCTGATCAAGGTTTTCTTCGTGATTTAGCAAAAGAAAGAAAGTGTTTACAAATGAAATGCAGTACAAAAAGACAATGAGATTGGACCAATGCAGATACTAAAGCAATAAGCAATGAGGAAACTCAAAGCTTTGTGCACACATCTACCCTCATTATATAACTATCTCCCCCAAGATGCACTTATCGTTCAGATTGATGCAAGCAATAATACATGGGCAGGTTGCCTTTTAGCAAAACGCCCTGATCAAAAGCAGACATATTTATGCAAATATATCAATGAGACTTTTAATCCCTCAAAATGCAAATATCCTATCCATGAGAAAGAAACATTAGCCTGTCTCAAAACATTGAGAAAATGGCGAATAGATTTATTACCAGTTACCTTTCAATTACAAACTGAAACCAAATATTTATGTGATTTTCTCAGATATAACATCAGAGCCAATTATAATCACGGGAGATTGATTAGATGACAGCTTGAATTTAATCAATATCAATTTTCTATTCATTATATAAAATCTTTTGACAATTTTCCTATTTTCTGAAAGGTTTAAATGATTTAGTTCTTTTTGTATAAGTAGAACAACCATATTTTTGTGGTACTTCTGCAATTTTTGAACAACATAGTTGAAGACTTTTATGCTTTAAAGTTTTTCGTAATTGTGATTCTAGACATTGTTTAGCTAAAATTGTTGTGTAGTGGTAATAGCTCCTCCTAAATTATGTGCTATTTTACTTTCTCCAACTAACTTCTGAAATCTTTCTTCTACTTTTTGGTTGAAAGGATAAGGTATTTTTTGGATGAAAAATATGAGTATATATTTCTTGTTCTCTTCTGGTTAGATTATAATAATATTTTTTAAATTCACATATATAGGATTCTAAATGACAAAGATCACATATTTCCATATTATTAAGATGTCGTAGTCCATTTAATTTTTCTTCGTCTGTAATTATTTGTCTATGCTGGATTAAATATTTTCTAAGAAATTCTTTAAATATTTCTATGGCTATGGCTTGGAAGGTAGTACTATCATCTATTGCCTCTTTGTAATAAGGTGTATTTTTTTAAATAGTCTTCATTGTCTAGTAAAAATTTTTGTACTACTCCACTTGTAATTTTTGACTGCTTGAATGAATCCAGAAGGGAATTCAGATAGTATCTGACGGTTGAGTATATAGATGGTGTCTACAAGACCACTTTGAAAGAGTAGATAAGTGGTTAAAGGATCTATTTCGGGTAGAAGGACTGCTTTGGGACCAAAACGTCCTCTATATTGGGGATAATAACGGAATTTTTTATGTTCTTCGGTCCATGAATTAATATTTTGAAAACAATCGAAAAACATTTCGGAAGTGAGTTGTCTGGCTTCTTGTTGAATAATTCTAGAAGGGATTGCACTGATTCTTTCGAGGTTGATAGGTTTTCCCAATTTGTGCATTCGAGTAGTGGACGAAGATTGTGGTGGAGATTTTAACACATGGGTATATTGAGGTCAAAGAGGTGGATGCATTTGTTTATATTCAGCTAGGGCTTTTTCTGCTTCAGTTTGAGTAGAAAAACTTTTATGTATGATACCTGAATGACCGAGTATATGGATAGCTGCTTTATGCCAGGCATCGTAGATATCTGCCATGAGACCATTGTAGATAACATAAACTTTTGCTTTAGATTCGTCTTCTTGCTTTTGAGAAGTAGGAGTTGTCTAGGAATAGGAGTAGAGGTTGGTGGAGAGATTTTTGGTGGTTTAAGTGCATTTGATTCGGGTTTAAGGTTTTGTTTTAGTACTTGGATAGTAGTTTTGAGCTGGTTAATATCTTTGGTAATGACTCCAATGAGTTGTTGCTGATTGATGAGTTCAATTTCTTTTTGGGCTAATACATTTTCTAAATCTGCTATGACTGCTTCCATTCTCTAGTTAAAATATCTGTAAGAAAATTGTCAGAAGATTTTATATAATGAATAGAAAATTGATATTGATTAAATTCAAGCTGCCATCTAATCAATCTCCCTTTATTGTAGTTGGCTCTGATGTTATATTTGAGAAATCCACATAAATATTTGGAGTCAGTTTGTACTTAAAAGGTAACTGGTAATAAATCTATTCGCCATTTTCTCAATGTTTTGAGTCTGGCTAATGTTTCTTTCTCTTGGATAGGATATTTGCATTCTGAGGGATTAAAAGTCCCATTGATATATTTGCATAAATATGTCTGCTTTTGATCAGGGGGTTTTACCAAAAGGCAACCTGCTCATGTATCATTGCTTGCATCAATCTGAAAGATAAGTGCATCTTGGGGGAGATAGTTATATAATGAGGGTAGACGTGTGCAGAAAGCTTTGAGTTTCCTCATTGCTTTGGTATCTGCATTGGTGCAATCCCATTGTCTTTTTGTACTGCATTTCATTTGTAAATACTTTCTTTCTTTTGCTAAATCACAAAGAAAACCTTGGTCAGATATATAATTTAAAAGTCTTAAAAACTGTTGTCTTTGAGTTCTATTTGTTAATTGATCTGAAAATTGTTGAATTTTTTCGAGTATATTTGGTTATAACTTCAAATATCCATAAGAAAATTAAATTCCTAAATATTCTATATGTTGTTGTGCAACTTATGCTTTTCTCTTACTTAATATTAATCTTTTATCACTACAACGTTGAAGAACAAGTTTTACCTTTTTTAAATGATCGAGTTTACCTTGATTAGAATAAATAATGATATCATCTATATATACGAAAGTAAAATCTTCTAAACCTGCAAGATTATTATCTATAATTCTTTGATAAATATTTGGTGCTTGTTTTAATCTAAAGGGTAAGACGTTTCATTGATAAAGTTTTTGTGGGGGACATGTAAAAGCTATTAGTGGTTTAGTGTTCTCATGTAATCGTAGTTGCCAATATCCGAATTTAGCGTCTAATGTTGTAAACCAATGATGTCCTTTTAATTTATTTATTATATAGTCCTTTTGAGGTAATTTATATGCATTACCTATAGTGACTTCGTTTAATTTTTTATAGTTTATCACCATTCTTCTTTTTCCATGTTTCTGTTCAGCTGAATTATTAACATAAAAAGTTGGAGCTGAATGTTTACTAGTACTTGAACTAATGAAGTTTTTAGTAAGTAAATCTGTGCATTCTGTGATAAATTCTTTAACATCAATTTGTAAATAAGGGATGTTATTGTAAACATTTACTTCTTGTGTTGGATCCTTTAATTTTATTTCAATTAATTGATTATTATGATTTTTAATAGGATCTAAGAGATTTTCACTACAAACATTGTCTAAAAGGGTTTCAATTTCTAATTGGATGTTCATATTATTGAGAATATAAAAATGAAGAGAATCTAATTGAGAAATAATTTGATGTAACTTTTTATAATATGTTAAATGGTAAATAGGAATTTTAAGAATAATAGATTTTTGTTGTAAAGATTGGATTACTGGGGTTCTTAAAGTGATATAGTGTAAATATTGACAGAAAGGATTATATAATTTAAGAAAATTATTTCCTAAATTTAGAGGTAATCCTGATTCTTGTTGATAAATAGATGGTATAGAGAAAGTATAGTTTTCTATTATAATATTATTATAATAGCTTACATATCATATATATTTAAAGCTTCCATCTGCCATTCTTATTTGAACTGGTTTTTCTAAATTTTTCCAATTGGTTAAAACTTGTTTAGAAGCAATTCATATTGTTGCTCCTGTATCAATATATGCATTGATTTTAGTTTTCTGAATCTGTACTTAAATAAAAGTTGTATTGGGATTTGCTCGAGGATTCTAAGTTGTCTGTATAAGACTCATATTTATAAATGGAAGAAATGGTTGAATCAGATTCATAGTCAGATTCGATTAGTTCCAAATTGCTTAAAAAGACAGTGTTTAATATATTAAGTTTAGCTTTATACTGAGAATTTTTTCTTTGTGGACATTGATTTGCATAATGTCCTTCTTCTTTACATAACCAACACTTACATTTTTTCTTTCCTTGTGGACATTCTTTTGGCTTGGGTTTAAATTGTCTATATTTCTTTCTTCTAAAATATTTTTTGTAAGGAATGAAAGGTCGTTTCCTATAATAATTTTTAGGATATCTTTTCCATTTATATTTTCTGAAAGGTTTAAATGATTTAGTTCTTTTTGTATAAGTAGAACAACCATATTTTTGTGGTACTTCTGCATTTTTTGAACAATATAGTTGAAGACTTTTATGCTTTAAAGTTTTTCGTAATTGTGATTCTAGACACTGTTCAGCTAAATATTGTTGTGTAGTGGTAATAGCTCCTCCTAAATTATGTGCTATTTTATTTTCTCCAACTAACTTCTGAAATCTTTCTTCTACTTTTTGGTTGAAAGGATAAGGTAGTTTTTGGATGAAAATATGAGTATATATTTCTTATTCTCTTCTAGTTAGATAATAATAATATTTTTTAAATTCACATATATAGGATTCTAAATGACAAAGATCACATATTTCCATATTATTAACATGTCGTGCATTATATATATATCTATATATGTATATTTGTATATATGTATATATCTATATATATGTTGGATATGTAAAGAAGAAGGTCACTATGCAAATGAATGTCCACAAAAGAAAAATTCCCAGTACAAACAAAAAGTCAATATTTTAAATACTGCTTTATTAAACAATTTAGAACCTATAGAATCTGATTATGAAACTGAATCAACAATTTTTTTCAATTTATAAATATGAATCATATATGGAAAGCTCAGAATCCTCAAGTAAATCTCAACACAACTTTTATTCAAGTACTGATTCAGAAGAATAAAATTAATGCTTATATAGACACAGGATCTACAATATGTATTGCTTCTAAACAACTTTTAAATAATTGGGAAAAATTACAAAAACCTTTACAAATAAGAATAGCAGATGGAAGTTTTAAATATATCAGGAATGTAAGTTATTATGATAATATTATTATAGAAAATTATACCTTCCCAATACCATCTATATATCAACAGGAATTAGGATTACCATTAATACTTGGAAATAATTTTCTTAAATTATATAATCCATTTTGTCAATATTTACATTACATCACTTTAAAAACTCTAGTAATTAATTCTATACAACAAAAATCTATTATTCTTAAATTTCCTATATATCATTATACTTATTATAAGAAATTACAACAAATTACTTCACAACTTGACTCTCTTCAGTTCTATCTATTAAATAATATGAGTATTCAATTAGAAATTGAATAACTCTTATCCATTAGATCCTATCAAAAATCATAATAATCAACTTATTGAAATTAAACTAAAAGATCCAACACAAGAAATAAATATTCGAAATAATATACCTTATTCACAAGTAGATGTTCAGGAATTTATAACAGAATGTTCAGATTTACTCGCTAAAAATTTAATCACTCCAAGCACTAGTAAACATTCTGCACCAGCTTTTTGCGTTAATAATTTAGCTGAACAAAAAAGAGGTAAACGAAAAATGGTTATTAATTATAAAAAATTGAATGAAGCAACTATAGGAGATGCATATAAATTACCCAGAAAAGATTATATAATCAATAAATTAAAAGGACATATTTGGTTTACCACTTTAGATACAAAATCAAGATATTGACAATTACGATTACATGATAATACAAAACCTTTAACTGCTTTTACATGTCCTCCCCAAAAATTATATCAATGGAATGTTTTAGCATTTGGATTAAAACAAGCACCAAGTATATATCAACGATTTATGGATCAAAACTTAGAAGGATTAGAAGACTTTACTTTTGTTTATATAGATGATATTATTATTTATTCAAACTAAGATAAATTAGATCATTTAAAAAAGATTAAAATTGTTCTTCAAAGATGTAGTGATAAAGGATTAATCCTAAGCAAAAAGAAGGCAAAAACTGCACAACAAAATATCAAATATTTAGGAATTGAATTTCATAATGGATATCTAAAATTACAACCCAATATTTTACTAAAAATACAAAATTTTCCAAATCAACTCAATAATAAAATTAAAGTACAATAATTTCTTGGCCTTTTAAATTATATTTATGATCAAGGATTCTTTAAGAATTTTGCAAAAAAGTGAAGGTTTTTACAACTTAATTGTAGTACAAAAAGATAATGGTCTTGGAATGATGTAGATACCAAAGCGATGAGGAAACTTAAAGCTTTATATACACAATTATCATCTCTATATAACTATCTTTCTCATGATGCACTTACGGTACAAATTGATGCAAGAATCGACACATGGGCAGGTTGCCTTTTGGCAAAACCCCCTAGTCAAAGCAAATATCATTTATCCAAATATACAAATAGGACTTTTACTCCCACTGAATGTAGATATCCTATACAAGAAAAAGAAATGCTTGCTTGTCTTAAGACTTTAAGAAAGTGGCGCATTGATTTATTACCTGTTACATTTACTGTACAAACAGATTCAAAATATTTATGCAGATTTCTGAGTTATAATATAAAAGCTAATTATAATCAAGGAAGGTTGATTAGATGGCAACTGGAACTCAATCAATATTCATTTAAATTACAATATATCAAATCCTCTAACAATTTTCTTGCAGATATTTTAACCAGAAAATGGAAGTAGCTATAACCAATCTTGAAGAAGCACTAGCCCAAAAAGAACAAGAACTTATAAATCAACAGTAATTACTTGGAACCATTACCAGAGAAATAAACCAATTGAAAACAACCATTTCAGTCTTAAAACAAAATCTCAAAACCGATCCTAATACTCCAACTTCTATTCAATCCACACCAATCTCTACAGAACCAATATCTATTCCTTCACCCACACTCATCACACCCCAGTAGATTACCCAAATACAACCTTAAAAACAAGTAGATCTTTCAGAAAACAAAACTTATGTCATTTACAATGGTCCAATGGCAGGTATTTATGATGCCTGGCATAAAGAAGCCATACATATTACCGGTCATTCAGGAATTTTACATGAGAGTTTTGCAACCAAACCAGAAGCATAAAGATCCTTAGCCAAATATAGACATCAACATCCACAACTCTGACCTTAATATAATCAGGTGTTAAAAACACCACCTCCATCTCCATAAAAGATGCAGACATTGGGAAAACCCATCAATTTAGACAGAATTAATGCAATCCCTTTGAAAGCCATTCAACAAGAAGCACGAAGATTAACTTCAGAAATGTTCTTTGAGTGTTTTCAAAACGTAAATTCCTAAACAGAAGGGCATAAAAAAATTCCATTACTATCCCCAAAATCAAGGACGATTTGGTCCTAAAGCAGTTTTATTACCCGAAGCAGACCCATTAACCACTTATTTACTCTTCCAAAGTGGACTCATAGACACTATGTATATACTCAATACTTAGATACTATATGAGTTCCCTCTTGGATTTATACAAGCAGTCAAAAATTACAAAGATCGGTTCGCCAAAGATAGAGAAATCTATATAAAGGTTTGGAGCAGTTATCCAATTTTCAAAGCACAAGACACAGTTCAAGATGCAGAAATTATTGTTTCTAGAATTGCATTCCTTACTATTAGGATCAGCAACGGTTCCTATCCACATATTGATCTACCACCAAATTATGAAGTGGATTGGGAACTAATTAATCAATTCAATCTCAACCGTATGGAAGGAGTTTAGCAACAGATATTACGACTCGACTCTGACTCCATGATTCGAGTTAATTACAAGGATATAATTTGTTAATGATATCAAATTACAAGCAACCAGTTCAAAAGGAGACACTTCAACTCATTAAGAAATTTATGCAACCTTTCATCATCTAGATGACATTTTCTCCACATTAAATCATTCATGGAAGGAAGCCATCTGTCAACAAATACAAGGATATAAGGAACATCAATGCAGTCATTGTCCATCTACTTCACTGAGCATAAAGGACGAATCGGATTCTCTTATCGCAATAATCGAAGAGTACAACAAAACAAGTGACAGAGATGTAGACATCAAAGTAGTCAAAAAGCAGAAGAATCTACTTTTCCTGTAACTTTTGTAAATTATTACTTTACTTTATACTGTTTGCTTTAAAATTGTCGGCCATATAATGTCGACCAGCTAGCTTTAGGCTTTTTTCTTTTTCTCTTTTCTTGTCTATATAATGTACTCATCTCAAGCCATCCGATATAGCTAAATAAACCTCTTTCTTATCTTCATACTATCTCTCACTTCCCACTTGCTATCTAGCCTCAGTTGGCGTCTCAGCTTAGGGAAATAACGAAGGTATGAATTTAAGTTAACGTTGTTTAGTTATCAATATCTTCAGTTATTCATCTTTTCATTTTTATCATTCTCAGTTCCAACATGAATTCCAGTTATTTCAATAGAAAGCATTATATGAAAAAGGCCATTCAACAAACTTATATCCTTGAAGAAGAATTAGATCAACAACTTATCAAATATCATGCTCGAAATAAAAAGGCTCATGCAAGTAGGGATGCACATAGATATAAAATCATGTACGACACTACTATGCTGATTGAATCCACCATTAGTTTAAAAAAATCAATTATCACTTCTAGAAAATGTTATCGTCGACTTCTTTCCAAACTTATTATTTAAGTGTTTCTTGCTTCCTTATAAATAAAGTTTCTATTATGGAAAATTTTCACTTTAATTATTTCAATCATAAAGCCTATTTAAAATGACAAACTATTCACCATCGCGAAATGATAAATAATAATACTAAATGGATTTATAAATATCAATCTAGACTAAACAAAGCCCTAATAATAAATAATAAACAACAAATCATTCAACAAGAATATAATTTAATAGTAGCTCAGCATATTCAAAATAATACTAAGTGAAATTTAAAATGAGATTTACAAGAAATTTCTCAATTAATAGCTTAAATGGACGATCAATATATTAGCAGAATTGGAGAAGGAATATATATGACAGAATTAGATGGAGCTAGAAATAAAGTTCCAGAATTAAAAAGCAATTTAGATAACTATATTAGCATAATTAATGATGATCTATATTATGATCCAGATAATATCAAAAACATAAAAGAAGGAGAATGTAAAATAGAACTTATTATTCATATTATCGAAAAATTAAATCAATTTATTCAACAAGATAAATTAGCATGAATTCATCATCTATTTTTCAATCTATTCTTCTCTGTAATTATATTTTAATTCGACTCTTTAATTTCTTTACTCATTCAATTCTTTTTTATTTGCATGCCTGTATAATTGCTTTTCCTTGTCAATATGAATTAGTTGATTGTTTTTATGCATTCTTTAGATACAGACAATATAACTTTATTACTTCTATTCTTTTTCAACATCTTTTAGATAAACTATTTGATCCAGATATTGATCATCATAATTTAGAATAACTATATGTCATCACATTATTATCATTATTATAATTGCAATATCTGTAAAACCTCTAATTGTTTTATTTGTCAACAATTAGAAAAACATATAGAAGAGTTACAATATATGTGACATCATCACTTTATACACTTACAATATTGGATAAATCAATATAATTATCTTCGTACAATAATTACTAATATTCAATCTTTACAACCGATACAAGATGAAATAGATTCTGAAAGACAATTACATCACTTTTATACAAATTAAGTAAATAATTTTGATCAAATTCTTTCTAATCATAAATTACATAATCCTTGGCATTTATATGACTGAGGCACTTGAAAATAAAAATAAGCAAAATATATTAGATATAGATAATTTAGAACTATATGAAGCTTCTGGCACATTTCATATAGATACTCTTTTTATCTACAGAAACAATAAAACAAATAGCTAAAACACAATTAAATTTAAAAGAAGGACAAGATATACATAAAACTTCAATTTTTAATAAACTTATCAATCGACAAAATATTATTTATTTTGGCAAAATTATTCATGAAACACCTGTAAGAATCGACCAATGTAATGGACACATTTGGATTAATCTAATAAATCAAGAACAGATCTCTAGACATCTGCAAAAATTACCTACAAAAAAATGAAACAAAATCGGTTATATACATCTTTCAACTATACAAATATTATTAAAATCTACCTTCCAAGAAGGAATTGATTCACCAATTAAAATGGCTATATTAGATGAGCGAATGAAAAATTTAAATGACCAAATTATTGGAATTATGAACAGAAATCTAGCTTATGGAAAAATTAAGTTTAACACTCGTTTAAAATTAGGAATACCCTTAATCTCTAAAGATTTAGAAGATACTATAACTATAGCATATAAATTTTATAATGAAAATTTAATGATTTCTGGACAATATCCTTTTTCAATAACCTACCAAATTAGTTATGCACTTACAAATTCTCATCATAGTGTTGAATTTAAAAATACAAATAAAATATATATTGACCAACTTTTTAAAGACGTTGCAAAAGTAGGAACCAATTTTTGAACAAAATTAAGAACTTTACCTACTATTCAATATCCAATTACTAATAGACATTCTTTTTCAGATAATTCATCTTCTTTATTCAAAACACCTTTAATTAGATCAGAATCATTACGAATTGAAAAACCACTTAGAATTAATAAATCTGAAGACATAACTATTACTAATTCATCTGTCATACATTCTACTATAGAAACCTCTAAGAAATTAGACAGTCTACAATCTCAAATTTCTGATTTAACATCTTATCTCAAACAAACTTTATGAGTATAAGCCACGAAATATATAATATTAAAGAACAATATCAACAATTAGAATATCAACTAACAGAATTAATACAAAACCAAAACAAATTATTACAAATATTAAATGAATTACTCATTGAAAATAAAACTCAAAATCAAGAAATAAAAAATCTCGAAAATAGGATCCAAGACCTAAAAGTGGTATCAGAGCCTGAAATCAAATCTATTGAAATCATATGACCATGGAAAACGCAAATATAGAAGAAATTACTAATATTGAATCATTAGAAACTGTTGAAAAAAAATATCTAATCAATTAGAAGAAATTACACAATTAATGCAAACCTTAACTTTTCACTCAACCAATCAAATAAATCAAATAACAGAGAAGGATGAAATTATACATGTTTATGAATCAGATGAAGAAAATTTTGTCGAACAAGATGATCCACCAAAAAGTAGCAAAAATAAAGATTTAAAAAGAGAACATATACAAAGAGAACATATTAGTGGAGATAAACGTAAAAAAAGATAATCAAGATCACGATACATATACATGGCCATGGACTTCAAATGATTTTCTAAATAAACAAGGTTATTATAAAAAAGGATCAAAAATACGAAAATATCCAATCGAATATGCACCAAAATTTATTACAACTGGATCTGAAACTACTTTAAATATAGACTGTGTTGTAAACCCTGAAGAAGTAATTCTAAGTTGGACTAATAAAATACAATTATTATTACAGATTGAAAAACCATTTGGCGATATAATCAATAAAAATTCTTTATGGAATTTTGTTACTTATAAATCTAGTGGAGTTGTACAAAAAAATTTATTAGATAATGAAGAATATTTGAAAAATACTCCTCATTATAAAGAATCAATTACTGATAGCATAACATTTCATACTATAGCTATTGAAATATTTAAAGAATTTATTGGAAAAGATTTAATCAATCATAGGCAGCTAACTACTGACACAGATAAATTAAATGCACTAAGACATCTCAATAATATGGAAATATGTGATCTTTTTTATTTAGAATCTTATATCTGCGAATTTAAAAAATATTATTACAACTTAACAAGACAAGAACAAGAAATATATACTTATATTTTTATTCAAAAATTACCCTATCCTTTTAATCAAAAAGTAGAGGAACACTTTCAGAAATTAGTTGGTGAAAACAAAATAGCATGTAATTTAGGAGGAGCTATAAATACCACACAATTATATCTAGCTGAACAATGTTTAGAATCTCAATTACGAAAAACACTCAAACATAAGAAAATACAATTATGTTGTTCAAAAAATGCCGAAGTACCACAAAAATATGGATGTTCAACTTATAATCAATATAAACGTAATAAAAAATATCGACCATTTCGATGATATAAATGGAAAAGATATCCTAAAAATTATTACAGAAAAAGACCTTTTATCCCTTAATAAAAAATATTTTCGAAAGAAACAATATAGACAATTCAAACCTAAAAGAAAAGATTGTCCTCAAGGATCGTCATTAATTATATCTAAATTGCTTTTTAATTCTAGATCTTTATTTCTAGGTCCATCTAATTCTGTCATATATATTCCTTCTCCAATTCTACTAATATATTGATCGTCCATTTAAGCTATTAATTGAGAAATTTCTTGTAAATCTCGTTTTAAATTTCGCTTAGTATTATTTTGAATATGCTGAGCTATTATTAAATTATATTCTTGTTGAATGATTTGTTGTTTATTATTTATTATTAGGGCTTTATTTAGTCTAGATTGATATTTATAAATCCATTTAGTATTATTATTTATCATTTCGCGATGGTGATTAATTTGTCGTTTTAAATAGGCTTTATGATTGAAATAATTGAAGTGAAAATTTTCCATAATAGAAACTTTATTTATAAGGAAGCAAGAAATACTTAAATAATAAGTTTGGAAAGAAGTCGACGATAACATTTTCTAGAAGTGATAACTGATTTTTTTAAACTAATGGTGGATTCAATCAGCGTAGTAGTGTCGTACATGATTCTATATTTGCGTGCATCCCTACTGGCATGAGCCTTTTTATTTCGAGCATGATATATGATAAGCTGTTGATCTAATTCTTCTTCAAGGATATAAGTTTGTTGAATGGCCTTTTTCAGATAATGCTTTCTATTGAAATAACTGGAATTCATGTTGGAACTGAGAATGATAAAAATGAAAAGATGAATAACTGAAG
>JAOSBN010000009.1:24565209-24578411 GCA_027563595.1 Erythroxylum suave
TGTAATGGGTAATAAATTTCCATCTGCAGTATGAATTTCAAGATTTCCAGAATATTTCTTTACATTGGTTAGGATTTAAGCGTTATTTGTCATATGATTGGATGCCCTGGAATCACAAAACCAAGTGGATGAAGTAGATAAGGGTTTACCGGAGAGTCCCAGGCTGGACATTGCAGAGAGAATCATCTGTACCATTTCAGGTGTTATAGTTTGAGCAGAAGTAGGAACATTTTGTGTTGACGAGGCTGCATCCGCTGAACCACCAGCATTAGAGGATCTAATCGAGGCAATAAATGTTGTTTCAGATTTCCTGGGAGATCGGATTGGGCATTCCTTGATAATATGGCCATCTCTTTTGCAATAGTTGCAGAATTTTTTAGGACAATTCGATGCATAATGACCAAATCCTTTGCAGCAAAAACATTGAATAGCCCTTGGATCCTTACCTCTTGGCTTCCCTTGGGCTGCATAAGCTATTGAAACTGATGTGGATCTTTGTTGTTCCAGGCTGCTTGAGTGACAATTCGTTGCTCCTCTCGTAGTAGATCATTGAGGCATACCTCCAAGGAGGGAACTGGATCTCGGTTTATAAGACTGGACCTGGTTCCCTCAAATTCAGATCTCAATTTCATGAGAAATTGATCCGTTTTGGCATATTCATGAACAGATTGGACAACAGTGAGACCTTCAGCAGGTAAAGTAGCGTAGATTATATCAGTATATTCAGCCCAAAGATTCATAAAGCTAGAGTAAAAATCAGAAATAGAGAGATTATCCTGACGAATCATGGATAATTCATGTTCAAGTTGGAATCTACGAGTCGCGTTTTGCTGCTTGTAGATTTTCTCGAGGTAATTCCACATTTCAGCTGCGGTCTTGGAGGGTCGAAGATTCAAAACAATGTTGGGTTCTATAGATCCCAGAATCCATGCGATAATTTGTGCATCCCTGACCTCCCACATAGCATATTCATTTGTACCTTGCTTGGGAGTAGGTTTGCTGCCATCAACATGACCCCATAGGTCTCTTCCTTTGACATATATCTTAAAGTGGAATGCCCAGGCTGAGTAGTTTTTACCATTAAAACGAATCAAGGACTCCCTATCTAAAGACATGAGGATGCTAAAGAACTAGGAACTAGGACCTGGAAAAAAACTGGACTAGGAATGAGAAACCAGAAGCTGAAAAACTGGACAATGACTATGTAGAGATCAAGGGCTCTGATACCATGTCAATGCAGAAGATTTTCTGTGGAAATTTTCGTGTATTAGAGAAGAGTTTTTCTGCCTATATATACAAAGAGCCCTACCTAAATAAGAATATACAAAGGAGGAGATTTGTCAGCTCCTCTAATTTAGGTTTGACTATCTAAATAGGAAAGCATATAAAATACATTAATTACATTAACAAATAAGATAACTAATTCAGCAAGTTGGCAAATGATTGATTAACTGAATCTTCTTACAATCTTCTAACAATTACAATGTTTTTTGACGCTACTGTATGTCTTGATTTAAATTGCTTTGCCTCGGGACTAATCCTTCTTGCTGCCAACGATTCATTTCTTTATGCTCAAGGATGTAAGCTCCCAGGTCCACATGATCCACAAGTCACTGAGATGGCATCGCTGCGTGAGTCTATTAAGGTGGCCTTTGAACTGGGCTATGAATCTATCCAATTTGTTGGCGACTCTCTTGTGACGATTTTGGCAGTTCGGGAAGAGGAGGATTGTCCTATTTCCTGTACAGTGCTTTATGCAGATATTCGTAGTATGTTGTCTAGCTATCCACTCTTTTCTATATGTTGGGTATGTCGAGACGAAAATATTCTCGCACATACAGTAGCGCAATATGCAAGGCGAGTAGCAGACAATTTTTGTAATTGGAGTGAATCTCCATCATGGTTATCACTCAGAGCTAGCTGATTCCAGCACAATATACTTCCTATTTCAAAAAAAAAGACATAAAAGTAGTAGTAGTAACAAAATTTATACATGTGAATCTACAGATGAATGACCGTCTGAATCCTGCAGAGTAGAATGAGCAGTGATTAGTCACCAGGGTAGGTTATTGTATGGAGGAGAGCCATAGCCTAACAGTTTAGTCGAGTACTCGTAATTCTTGATAAGGACGGTTAAGATTTAGAAAAGCTTTGCTCGAGGAAGGAGGAGAGTAGAGGTCACGATGACTGAATGTGGTCGATTTGATTTGGGTTACACGGAACATCCGAGCATGACAAGACACAGAGGGAGGAAGAGAGTGTTGACTTTGACCGTGTCAAATTGGAAACAGAGAAGTGATCGGCGAAAATTGTGGCAGAAACTTATAAGGTGTAGAGTCCTACCGGTCCCCGTACGTTTACATCTCACAACTTATCAAGTATATAATAATGACGAATGAGATAGACGAGCGTAAAATTTATCCTATTCGTTCATTTCATCTAACGGTGGTTGTCGTTATCTCATTCATTTAACTCAAGTCAACCCCATGTATTTTTTTCTTTCATTATTTCATTTTATGCTTTGAGGCCTAATTCGAATCGTTAATTAATAAATAAGAATTTTCTTATTAATCCTTTTATAATATAATTTAATTATTATTTAATTTTTAATTTACTTTATTATTGTGTTACTATTAATTAATAATTAAATCAATTGACTGTTAATTATGCACTTCGAATTTTTTATATTTAATTACTATTTTATTAAATACGGTATGTTAATAATAATTTTATTTGTTATTGATTGTTAATTATGCACTTCGAAATTTTTATTTTTTTATTATTTTATTAAGTACGGTGTGTTAATATTAATTTTATTTGTTATTGACTGTTAATTATGCACTTTGAAATTTTTATTTTTCAAATTACTATTTTACTAAGTACTGTATGTTAATATTAATTTGATTTGTTATTTATAACTGTCAATTATTAATTGTTTATTGTTATTAATTTTTATATACTAACATAAAATTTACCTTTCATAGTATAATTAAATTATTATTTAATTGTTAATTTAGGTTATTATTGTTACTATTAATTAATAATTAAAATTAATTGACTATTAATTATTCCCTTCTAAATTATTATTATTTTTAATTACTATTTTATTAAGTACGGTATGTTTATATTTATACATTAAAATTATATAAAAAATTTTCCTTTTCTTAATTATAACTAATTTACTATTTTTCACACTAAAAACAGAGTAATTAAATTTTAATTAAAAATTTAAGATTTATTTAAAATTTACTTAATTTAAATTATATATTTAAGATTTCTTTTAAATTTGTTAATCACGAGTCACACTCGTAAATCATGGGTGTGACTTAATAATTCAGGTTTAATTTAAAATAAGAAAAACAACATAATATAATTTAAGATAAGAAAAAATTATTTTACACTCAAAATAAGTAATTTGAATTAAAATACGTAAAAAAATTTATTTAATTTTTATTTTAAATTTTTAGTCATGTCACACCCGTGACTACAAGGATGTACTTTATATATATATATATATATAATTTTTTAAGTAAATAATTTTTGAAGGCTGTTTTGTTATTGTTAATTAATAAATAGAAAATTTCTTATTAATCCTTTCATAATAAATTTAATTATTATTTAATTTTTAATTTATTTTTTATTGTGTTACTATTAATTAATAATGAAAATTAATTGACTATTAATTATGTACTTCAAAATTTTTATTTTTTAATTACTATTTTATTAAGTACAATATATTAATATTTATTTTATTTTTTATTTATAACTGTGAATTATTAATTATTAATTATTAATTAAAATTAATTGACTTTTAATTATGCACTTAGAAATTTGTGTTTTTTAATTACTATTTTATTAGTACGGTATGTTAATATTAATTTTATTTGTTATTTATAACCGTGACTTATTAATTGTTCATTGATAATAATTTTTATAAACTAATATTAAATTTAACTTTCATAATATAATTTAATTATGATTTAATTGTTAATTTTGTTTATTATTTTTTCATTATTTCATTTTATGCTTTTAGGCCTAATTCGAACTGTTAATTAATAAATAGGAATTTCCTTATTAATCCTTTCATAATATAATTTTAATTTAATTTAGTTAAAATTAATTTACTATTTATTATGCCCTTCTAAATTTTGATTTTTTAATTACTATTTTATTAAGTATGGTATGTTCGTATTAATTTTATATATCATCGTTCACCTGTGATATTAAGTACAGTACATTCATATTTGTACATTAAAATTATATAAATTTTCTCCTTTTCTTAATTATAACTAATTTACCATTTTTCACATTGAAAAATAGAGTAATTAAATTTCAATTAGCAAAAAATTTAAGATTTATTTAAATTTTACTTAATTTAAATTAGCTATTTAAGATTTTTTTAAAATTTGTCAATCACAAGTCACATCCGTAAATAACAGGTGTGACTTAATAATTCATGTTTAATTTAAAATAAGAAAAATAATATAATTTAAGTTAAGATAAGAAAAAAAATATTTTCCAGACAAAATACGTAATTTAAATTAAAATGTGAAAAAACTTTATTTTATTTTATTTAAAATTTTTAGTCACGAGTGTGACTTTAAGTCACACCCGTTACTCAAATCTGTAGTCACGAGTACAAGGATATACTTTATATACATACAAATATATATATATACATACAAATATATATATATATATATATATATATATATATATATATATATGCAAAAGCCAATAATAATTCCCAATCAGAATTTGAACTTTGCTAACAAAAACACATGTTAGAGTTAACAAATCTCAACTCTATTTATACATCCACCACGATTCTGCTGTGGAGCGCACCCATACGCCCCCACTCGGGAGTTAGACCCGTCGGAACCCCAGTTGTTCTGGGGACTCGAACCACAAATGTGTTTGATGTATAGCTAGCTCTGATACCACTTTGCTAACGAAAACACACGTTAAGTTTAATGGATCTCAATTCTATTTATACATCTTTAACGATTCTTAAGAATTTGGGACCGTTAACCTCAACTCGAGTTTTGTTTAGCAAAATGGTATCAGAGCTTGAGGTATTCCATCACGTTGTTGGTTCGAATCCCAGCATCACCTTTGGGAATGGAACACCGCTGTCTTATGGGCGCACTAGTGGAGCGTGGTGGACGATTCTTAAGAATTTGGGACCGTTAACCTCAACTCGAGTTTTGGATAGCAAAGGGCTTATAAGATTTGGTTTCACCCTACCTTCAACTCGAGTTTTGGGTAGCAAAGTGGTATCAGAGGTTACAGGTGACTCCCACGTCATGTGTTCGAATCACAGTAAAAACCATCATGTGTTCCAACAGTACTGGGGTAGTATAGGCTACCTCAGAAGCGTGGGCTGCCACGGAAACGTGGTGGGCTTATAAGATTTGGTTTCGCCCTACCTTCAACTCGAGTTTTAGGTAGCAAAGTGAAAATTATTTAATGGAATAGGATATTGAATTGCAGGTAATGTTCTTAGTTTAGTTCTAAAATTTGTTCCTACTTTTGCTACATCATTAAATAATTGGTCTAGATAAATTTTATCTGTATTTTTAAATTAGATAGTATGATGTGAATTTGTTAAAACATAACTTATTTGATAAGTGATGGAAAAAGGATATTGTCCATTAGTCATTAAATCTTCTTTATAAAATTTATATGCTATAGTAATTGTATCGTCTAAATTATGAAATTTTAAAGGAATTCCTAATTTTAGATGAGTATTAAATTTAATTTTTCCATATGCTAAATTTCCATTCATCATTCCTATTATTTAATCATTTAAATCCGTCATTCTTTCATCCACTATGGTCATTCTTATAGGAGAATCTATTCCTTCTTGAAATGTGGATTTTAAAAGAATTTGTATAGTAGAGAGATGAATATAACTAATTTTTATTCTTTTATCTTTTGATATTTTCTGTAATTGTTTTGATATTTGTTCTTAATCTATTAAATTAATTCAGATATGTCCATTGCATTGATCCATTCTAATGGGTGTTTCATGAACTATTTTTCCAAAATAAATAATATTTTTTTGATCTAAAAATTGTTTTAAAAGTGGTGATTGAATATCTTGTCTAGCTTTTAAATTTAGTTGGGCTTTAGCTATTTGTTTTTGTTTATCATTAGATAATAAAGTGTTTATATGAAATGTTCCTATTGATCCTGTTAATACCAAATTATTGGTATCTAAAATAGATGATTCTTGATTTTGTTCAGTCATGATGATTTATTTGATGATTAGTTAGTGTCTTATTTAAAAAGTTTAATTCTTGGTCATAAAACTTATATTGTGTTTGAGATAACTCTAATTTTTCTTTGATTGGTTGTAAAGCTCTATTATTACATATAACAAATAGTAAATAATTATAACAATTTTCAAAATATTTAAATTCATCATAATATTGGTTTCTAAGTGATTCTATATATTATATATGATCTAATAGTTGTTTATAAATAGGACAGGTAGTCAGTACCATGTTCCTGATAGTTTTGGCTAAACCAAGCCAAAAATCTATCTTTAAATAATAAACATCGTATATATCAATATTTTTGTAGTCTTTGGTTTAGACCTAAATGGTATACAGTATATAAGAAACTAAACAAATCATAATCTAATACAAAATAACAAATTTCACTAAATTTGGTAAAGATCTGTGCAAATAATAATGATATGAAAATTAAATATTGAATGCTAGTAAAGAAACATAATAAATGCATGATTCGATTAATCTATAAGATAATTAATTTCCTTGATAAATTCTTTTCGATTTCTTTTATTATTTTGTTGAATATGTTTAAAGGATAGAAGCATCTGAGTTATTTCAAATTCTAATTGGGAATTATTATTGGTTTTTGCTATTTCTAAATATTCTTCATAACTTTTTATCCATTTAAGATGATTTTCTTCAATTTCACAACTTTGCCTAATCATATATTTAAGTTGAGCTTTATCCTCAAAATAAGTCATAAAGAGAGTATTTTATTATTGCAAACGGGAAATATTACAAGACAGATCTGTGTGGATCTGTGTTGTGATTATAAAAGATCTAATCTATTAGACGCTTAATGCACTTAATATACATTTTTCGAAGGTCGTTATTAAGCTTTTTGAGTTTAGTACTATATTGAATCATTTTAGCTAAATGATCTATTTTTTCATAATTTCTGGAACTATGGGCTTGTTTGTTGTATGCATGATATCTGATGAAACGTGATCTAATTCGGCTTCTCTATCATAAGTTTCCTTGATGGAATTCCTTAATGCTTGTTTGGTTTCGAAATAAACCATTGCTGAAAACTAAATGATTTGTTTGTTCATAATGTCTGGAACTATGGGCTTGTTTGTTGTATGCATGATATCTAATGAGATGATGATCTAATTCAACTTCTCTATCATAAGTTTCCTTGATGGAATTCCTTAATGCTTGTTTGGTTTCGAAATAACCCATTGCTGAAAACTGATGGATGTATAATGAATGTATGAGAATATGGAATAATTAAATTTAAATTTAAATTGAAATATAATAATTAGAATTAAGAAGTAAACATAATGATGAAACAAAAAATTTGTAAGTTTATACCTGATTCTCCCTTTACGTTTGAAGCCTATCCATTGCAACGTGCAGAGAGAAGTGGTAAGAAACTTAGAGCATTTTTTATTTCATGAGTTTTAAGGCCACTACCTCCTTAAAATATATAGAGGAACGAGGAAAAAAAGGCCAAAAGACAAATGGCCGACCAAAGTAAGAATCTAACTATTCGACAAGACTAAAAGTAAAAGAAAAAGTTGACATAAAAAAAAGTAAAAGAAAAAGAAAAAGATTCCTTACAGCTAAGCTAATAATTTACATTTGGTCATTTTCAACGACCTACATTATTGCTAATTACATCGGTCTTTTATTCTTCAATAATTGCTTCAAAAGAGGCCATGTCGTCTTGCTCCTTTGCTGTTGAGGGGCAATATTTGCATTTGTGTTGGAGATGTCCTTATAGTTGCTGACATATAGCATATTTCCATGAAGTAGATAGTTCTTGAAAGATTCCCTCCATTATTGAAAAGGGTGTCAAAAATTGTTTGATAATTTGTAATGCGTCTAGAGTAATTGCCGTTTTATAATTGGAGATCATGATTTGATTATGTCCTTTGTAATTGACTTTGATAGTAGATTCTTCTGAAATTCTACATCCTTGGATAAATACTCCCTCGAGGCAATGAAGATTGAATTGATTAATAAGGTCCCATTCAAAGGTATGTTGATGTGGTTCATCAATTGTGTGATAAATGCCGTTGCTGATTCCAATAGTGAGAAAAGCTATACGGGACAAGATGATTTCTCCATCCTTGATAGTGTCTTGTTCCTTAAAAATGGGGTAGCTGCTAAAAATTTTGATGAATATTTCTCAGTCTTTTGCGAATCGATCCTTCTAATTTTTTACAATAAATCTAGTAGGGAACTCAGACAAAATATTTAAATTGGTTTAATAAATGGTATCGATAAGTCCACTATGAAAAAATAGATAAGTGGTTAAAGGATCTACTTCTAGAAAGATAATGGCTTTGGGTCCATAGCATCCACGGTTTTGTGGATAATACTGAAAGATTTTTTGGGCTACAGTCCATATGTTTAAAGATTGGAAGCAATCAATAAAAATTTCTAAAGTGAGTTTACTAGCTTCTAGTTGTAGGGCTTTGGATGGAAAAACAATGATGCGGTCTATATTAATTGGTTTTCCCAATGATTTCATCTTGGTGTCTGGAATAGGTTTTTCAAGAACTTGTTTATATTGTGGTTTCAAAGTAGGGTTCTTAAATTCGGCTAAAGATTTTTCAGCTGCAGCTCTGGATGAAAAACTTTTGTGTAAAATACCTGAACATCCAGTGATATGTACAGTGGCCTTATGCCATTCATCATATAATCCTGCCATAGGTCCATTGTAGATAACATATGTGTTGGCTTTAGCTGTATCTTTTTGTCGTTAGGATCCAGTTGGACTTAGTGGTTATGTTGATGAAGCTTGGGTAATTTGCTGAGGGGTAATGAGAGGGATTGCATTAGTACTTGTAATAGTTTTTGAAGGTGTGGTTATTTTGATTGATGCAACAGGTGTGGTTAGAGTAGCTGATGGTTATGGTTCTTTGGTATTTGGTTTCAATAATTGAATGGTAGTTTGTAATTGATTGATGTCTTTAGTAATCGTTCCAATTTGCTGTTGCAAATTAAGTAGCTCTAGTTCCTTTTGTGCAAATGTTTCTTTGAGATTTAAAATGACTGCTTCCATTCTCTGGTTAGAATATCTGCAAGAAATTTGTCAGTAGATTTGATATAATGAATAGTAAAGTTATATTGGTTTAATTCAAGTTGCCATCTGATTAATCGTCCTTGATTATAATTTGTTTTTATATTGTAGCGAATAAATCTGCATAAATATTTGGAATCTGTCTATATTTTGAATTCTACTGGTAATAGGTCAATGTGCCATTTTCTCAAAGTTTTAAGACAAGCTAATGTTTTCTTTTCATGAATCGGATATTTCAATTCGGCGAGATTGAATGTCTCGTTTGTATACTTGCAAAGTAAATAACTCTTTTGATTGGGTGGTTTGGCCAAAAGACAACCAGCCCATATATCTATATTGGCATCAATTTGAACCAGCAGTGTATCCTTAGGAAGATAATTATATAGAATAGGTAAATCCTTACACAATGTTTTCAATTTTTGGATGGCATAAGTATCTTCCTTAGTCCAATTCCATTGAGATTTAGTACTACATTTAAGTTGCAAAAGTTCCCGTTCTTTTGTAAAGTTTTTTTAAAAACCTTGATCTAAAATATAATTTAGAATACCTAAAAATTGTTGTACATGCGTTCTATGTTTTAACTGATTAGGAAACTGATGAATTTTATTTAGAATATTTGGTTGTAATTTTAAATATCAATTTTGGAATTCAATACCTAAATATTCGATATTTTGTTGTGCTAATTTTACTTTCTTTTGACTTAAAATTAATCCTTTATCCTTACAACGCTGAAGGACTATTTTAACTTTTTTGAATGATCCGTTTTATCCTAATTAGAATAGATGATAATATCGTCAATACATACAAAAGTAAAATCTTCGAATCCTTCTAAATTATTATCTATAAAGCGTTGATAAATGCTTGGTGCTTGTTTTAATCCAAAAGGTAACACATTCCATTGATAATGTTTTTGTGGAGGACATGTAAAAGTTGTTAATGGTTTAGTATTTTCATGTAATCTTAATTGCCAATATACAGATTCTGCATCTAAAGTTGTAAACCATATATGTCCTTTTAACTTATTAATAATGTAATCTTTTCTTGGAAGTTTATATCCATCACCGATAGTGGCTTCATTGAGTTTTTTATAATTGATAACCATTCTACGTTTACCTCGTTTTTGTTCAGCGAAATTATTTACGTAAAATGCTGGGGTTGAGTATTTACTAGTACTAGGTGAAATTAAGTGTTTTGCTAATAAATCTGAACATTCAGTAATGAATTCGTTTGCATCTTATTGAGTGTAAGGTATATTATTTCGAATATTCACTTCTTGTTTAGGATCTTTTAGTTTTGTTTCAATTAGTTGTTGATTATGATTTTTAAGTGGATCGAGACGATTTTCATTGCAAACATTGTGTAATAATGTTTCAATTTCTAATTGAATAGACATATTGTTGAGAAGATAGAATTGAAGATAATCTAATTTTGAAGTTAAGAGTTGTAACTTTTGATAATAGGTAGTATGATAGATAGGAATTTTAAGAATTATAGATTTTTTATTTATATTTTGAATTTTTTGAGTTTTTAATGTAATATAACGTAAATATTGACAAAATTGATTATATAATTTTAAGAAATTATTTCCTAAAATTAATGGTAACCTGATTCTTGTTAATAAATAAAGGGTACCAAATATGTAAATTTTTCGATGATAATATTATTATAATAACTTACATACCAAATTAATTTAAAACTGCCATCTGCTCTACGAATTTGTAATGGTTTTTCAAGTTTTTTCCATGTAGTTAACAATTGTTTAGATGCAATACAAATAGTGGCTCCAATATCTATATATGCATTGATTCTTTTATTCTGAATTATCACTTGAATAAAAGTTGTATTCGGATTCAGTTGATGATTCTGTTTGTGATTCATAATAATATATAGAAGAAATTGTAGAATCTGTATTATAGTTAGATTCGATTGGTTCTAATTCTTCCTGAATTGTTAATTGTAGTACGTTAATTTTTCTTTGTATTGTTCATTATTTTTGTTTTTTCGTTTAGGACAAGTATTTACATAATGTCCTTCTTCTTTACACAACCAACATCTACAAGATTTTTTCTTTTGAGGACAATCCTTTTGTTTTGGTTTAAATTGTCGATATTTATATCTGCGACATTGTTTTTTATAAGGTCTAAATGGTTTTTTCTTATAATAATTGTGAGGATAGCGTTTCCATTTATATGTCTTATATGGTTTATAAATTTTTGGTTTATATTTTTTAGAAGAGAGCTTAGATTCACAGCCATATTGTTGTGGAACTTCAGCATATTTAGAACAACATAATTGGAGATCTTTATGTTTTAAAGTTCACTTTAATTTTGTGTCAAAGCATTGTTCCGTTAAAATGTCATAAGTTGTAAGAATAGCGCCACCTAGATTATAAGTTATTGCGCGATTTTCTCTATTTTAATGAAAATTTTCTTCAATTTTTTGATTCATAGGGTAAGGTAATTTTTGAATAAAAATTTGAACATACATTTCTTGTTCAGATCTAGTTAATTTATAATAGTATTTTTTTAATTCCCATATATATTCGTCTAAATAACAAATATCACATAAACGCATATTATTTAAATGTCATAAAGCTTTTAGTCGTTCAATGTGTGCTACTTCTTGTTTAAATGAAAGAATGTCTTTTCCTATAAATTATTTATAAATTTAGCCAGAAATAACATGAAAAGTTTGCATATTAATGGTTGCATTTTGATATATTGGAGTATTTTTAATTCCATCTTCATTATCTAATAAAAATCCTTGTACTATTCCAGATGTTTTATATGTTATAAAATTCCATAATATGTCTTTATTTTCTAATTCACTAAAAGGTTTTTCAATTTGAATTAATAATTGTAATTTATTTGCCCATTCGTATATTAACTTTTCTGGACTTAAAGATATATGTTTTGGAGAATATTCAGTCAGATATCGTCGTATTTTTGATCCGTTTTGATAATATCCATGTTGATTTACAGATTCATTAGTTTGCCATTGATATGAAGTTTGTTGTTCCTTTTTTCATTTTGTACCACTTCTTTTCTCATATTCTTGTTTTATAGTTTGTTGATGTTCTCTAATTTTACTGCTTTCTGGTTGTTCATCATCAACATATACTTCTTGATCAAATTCATAGCTATAAATAATTTCATCTTTATCATTAATTTGATTAACTTTTTCTATATCAGTTTGTAAAGTAAGTTTTTGTATTAATTGAGTAATTTATGATAATTGTGAATTAGTTTCAATATTTTCTAAAGAGTCAAAATTTTCTAAATTGTCCATGCTTTTGCTAATGTCAAAGGCTCTGATACCAATTTATGCGCTTATGATGATTGTTCTTGTTGATCAATTTGTTTTTCTATTTTGTTAATTTTTTTTGTATTTCTTTTAAATAGTCTTTATTTTGTTTATTTTCTTTTATTAATTGACTTACTATGTGTAATATAGTAGTCTGTATTTGTGTTAATTCAATAATTTGCAATGTTAATTTTTTTTATTTTCCTTTAACTCTTGAATATATTGAGTAATACTCATAATTTATCTGTAATATATGTAGTTAATTCGATTAAATATTTTCTATTTCAACTAATGTTTTATTACGTAGATCAGTAATTTTGATATTTGATTCAATTTTATTAGCAAAACACATGTTAGGGTTAACGAATCTCAATTCTATTTATACATCCACCACGCTTCTGCTGTGGAGCGTGCCCATACGTCCCCACTCAAGAGTTAGACACGTCAGAACCCCAGTTGTTCTAGGGACTCGAACCACAGATGTGTTTGATGCATAGCTAGCTCTGATATAGAATTGAGATCCGTTAACCCTAACAAGTGTTTTCGTTAGCAAAGTGATATCAATATAT
>JAOSBN010000009.1:24606327-24618352 GCA_027563595.1 Erythroxylum suave
AGCCCACGGTTTGGGGTGAACCAGTATAAAAATCGCAGCATCTATCTTCTATCCTTTTACTTTAGTTTATTTTGTTGCTAAACAAGTATATAGAAGTTACTTGCGATTTAACTATGCAACAATTTTTGTATAATTTTTTTGATATTCTTTTAATAAGTTAGAGTTCTTAATAAGTTTTATTAAAGATTTTGTATTCACGAAAAGGATACACTATTCAACTCCCTTATTGTGTACTTAGTTTATTGAACGTAAATTCTATATTAACATGTGATTTACTTCACATATGAATTCTTCAGTCAAAGCTATTGGTGAAGTCTTAGTACAAGAAGGAAATCCAATGACATTTGAAAGTTACAAGCTTAATGGTGCCAAGCAACGATACTTGCACGCGAGAAGAAGAAGCTGACAGTACTATATTGCCTTGAAGCTTGGCGGTTTTACTTATTGGCTATCGAGATTGTGGTTCACACGGATAACATTGCTAATATCTTTTTAGGATCGAAAAGAATTTATCTGCAAGGCAAGACCGGTGGCAAAATTTTTTTGTCGAATATGACTTTGTATGTGAGCACAAACCGAGGAGACATAAAAATGTGGTGGATGTATTGAGTAGAGAGGAAGGATTTGTAGCTTTGTATGTGATCACTTGAGTGGAATCGAATCTATTGGAGCAAATTAAACTAGCAGCTCCACTGGACAACACTTATGGCCTAATTATGAAGCAAGTAAAGGTGGGTGTTATGCAACAAGTTTGACTTGATAACGAGGGGTTACTTATAACGAAGAATAATCAATTGTATGTGCCAAGTTTTGGTGCCTTACAAAAACAATTAATAAAAGAGATGCACGATTCACAGTGGGTTGGTCGCAGCGGAGTTGAACGGATGTTAGCACTCATTTCCTGATCTTACTACTAGCCAAAGATGGAGAACAACATGCAGGAATATGTCAAAACTTGCTTTGTTTGTCAATCGGATAAACCTGAAAAGAAGAAGGAGATAGGTTTGTTACATCCCTTGCCAATTCCCTAAAAACCATAAGTGTCGATTTCAATGAACTTCATTGGTGGGTTCCTAAAGATGGATGACATGGTGTTAATCATGATGATGGTTGACAGGTTCTCTAAGTATGCGGTTTTTATGCCAACTCTAACTTCGTGTCTCTCGGATGTTGTTGTGGAGCATTTCTACAAAAATGTGCTTAAACATTTTGGGGTTCTGGAGGATATGATAAGTGACTGAGATGCTCGATTTAATAGCTGATTTTGGATGTCTCTCTTCAACATGAAGAGTTGTGAATTAAAGTTCTCAACTACGAACCATTGATAGGTGTGCATTAGTATATGTTTTTATAGGTAATTGACATGTGTTTTCTAACATAATTGTTGTTTATTGTTATAGTTTAGGATTCATTTTATATGATTTCATTAAGTTTGATTTCCATTGTTGTTCTTGTGTGTTTGATGTTAATTGAGGGTAAGAATTGACTACTTTTTAAGTAGAAAGGAAGAGGGAGCAACTTAGAGGGTGAGCTAAAGATCAAAGAGGAGAAGAAAAGAGGAGTGGAGCTGAGGTCAATTCCTATGATTATGGGAATCATGCAAATTCCCATGTCTAACTTGGAGGGTGGACTGAAGATCAAAGAGGAGAAGAAAAGAGGAGTGGAGCTAAGGCCAATTCCCATGATCATGGGAATCATGCAAATTCCCACAGACGTGGGAATTATAATCCAACAAGACTTAATGCAGGGCTTTATTAAACTTAGGATTTTTAAACTATTTGAGCATTATTAAGCCTTCATCTTCAAGAGAGACAACACCCATCTATAGAAACACCATCCTTAAGTGAAGAACACATGCTTGGAGCCTTGAGGAAGGATTGAAGATAAGGGTCATTGTCAAGATTGGGCAAAATAGCACATCAATACCAAAATTCCAAATTTTGGCAAAGAAGAGAAGGACTCTTTCTATTCAATTTTCTATCATTTAGATCTCTTCTAGTATTTGTAAAAATGGTTTATTTGAATGTTGATGATGTTATGGAGACCATGTTTGTTGGATCCTGAATTTTCTTAGAATTTATTTTTCTTAAATTAGCAAGCATGAATATAAGTAGAAATCATGAATTAGAAAATTTATTGAGTTTAATTTGGCTGTTTATTATTTTCTTGTGGTAGTATAGATCAAAAAGGAAGAGTTAGAATTAATATAATGAGTTAAGAGGGATTAGAATGTATAAGGAAGGCTAAGATAGGAAAGTTAAAAATTTTGTCTTAAACTAATAAGACAATAAGAGAAGAGAGTCGTGAGTGTTAAGGAAGAAAAAGAGAGAAAGTTATAAAAGAAACTAGAAGGAGAGAAGGTGAAAACCAAAGCTAGGAGAAAGAAGAAGAAAGAAAAGGGTTCAACTGAAAACATTTTAGGTATTTCCTATCTTTTCCTCTTGCTTTAGTAGAAGAAGGAAGTAGAGAAGATAGGTTATGTGCTGAAAATGAAGAGCAAAGTAGAGAACCGAAATTCTTCTCCTTAGATTTTTAGAAACCTTAACTAGATCTTACTTCTTCTAGTTAGATAAATCAAGAATAGATTAAGCATAAGAACATTCATGGATATTTAAGCTTATTGAAGCATTATTTGCATATGATGATTAAATGAAAATATATTTGTTCTTAGGGAACCAAGAAAGTCGAAGGCAAGAACAAGAGGAGAGACAAACTTGATCTTGGAGTGTATAAGTAAATAGGTTGATAATATGTTTATAGTTTTTGTGATAATAAGCTGAAATTATTTGTTTGTATGTGTGTTTAAATACTTGTCTTTGAATTATTATGGATGTGGTAAAAATGTGTTGTGATATGATAACTTGTTATGTTTGAAAGATTTTACTTCACCTAGTGTGAATGAAAAGAAGAAAAGAGTAAAAAGCATGAAAGTATGAATACGTTATCGAATGTGCGAGCATCGAAATTTTGACTTATGTGGGCAAGAGAGATGCCATTTCGTTTGTCACGTGCATATTGACTTAAAGCCTTCTCCTAGCTGCCTGCTTGTGGCATATGAGCTCTAAAAAAAGGACTCATTTCATTCATGGTCTAAACTTTGGTTTTGCCATTTTGTTTTATGGAATTCTCTCGAGCCATTATGTTTGTGCATTATATCTTGAATTGTTGGGCATAAAGCATGATTGAGTTTATGATTTGATTATGACTTACTTTTATGATTTGTTTGTGGGATAAAGTATTCCTGCTTATATAGAGCTCTCAAAAATTTGAATGTAAATATTGTGATATGTTGAAATTAAAATAACATTATATATATATATATGTATATATATATATATATATATATACGTGTGTGTGCTAGATTAGTGTGAGGCTTGTTATCATTGGCTATAAGCATATTAGCCATTGAGCTTCCTAGCTCACCCCATTTTCTACTCCTTAGGTGAAGAGAAAGCAGTCAACGTTGAGCCCTTGCAAAGTTTAGCAAACTCCAAGAATTTTAGACTTTTGTAACCAGTTAGTTTAGAATCTTTTGGTATTTAGGAGCATATCATGCATAAGCATATAAGATTGTAATTTTTGTATTAAGCTACTGATGTGGCTTCTGATAAGAAGTGTGAAGAGGTGTATCAACTCTGTTTTGTTGAAAATTGACGGTGAAAGTTGGAAATATTCTCTTATATTTATATATATACATGTTTAGAATTGTCTTTTATGTTAAGTTGTCATTATGGTTGTGAGATGATCTTTTGATGGATTAAGTAAATTTTCTAACAAGGGAGTTTTGTATGTATGAATTTAAATGTTGGATCGGGTTTTTTGGAAATTGCATAGTAGTATATACAGATAGCAGAAAGGAAAAAGAAATGAAAATGTGTTCTGAAACTAAAGGAATAAATTGTATTGATCCAAGCAAAATTTGACAAAATTATCTTCATGAAAGTTATAGATCTTTTTCTTAGCTTTCTAAAGACATAAAGTTTGTAATTTTTGGATTTCTGGATTGAAAGTTATAAAAATTTGAAATTGGTTTTGCAAGTAAAAAGTCGTGATTGTGCTTAAATAGTGACAGAGAATTAGGTTTGTCGCGATCGTGCTCCTGATTCTCTGTCACTATTCTCTGAAAATCATGATCCTGACAATTTTTGGCCACTGTTCACCCACGATCACAACTTTTGCGTTTTTATAGGCAGTCACGATCGTGAGAAATTTTTCTCACGCCAGTGACTGTTGCTTGGATTTCTCATAGGCGTGAGAACCATGACTCTTTGTTCTTTTAGTTTTCTGTTTAATTTTCATTATTCATTTGTGGATTATTTGTTTTAATGCCAAAATCAATTTATTTTCATGTCTATTTTATTCTATGTTAATTCAATTAAATTATTGGGTAATTGTTTTTACCCCTCCTATGAATTTTATTTAATCACATAATTATTTAGTAAATTATTTGTTTATTTTATTATTATTTGTTTATATTAATTCATGATATCTTTTAATTTATTTTCATTTCCAATTGATTCTAGACTATTTTGATTAAATTGTTTGTGTATTTTTTCTACTCCCTTCAAGGAATTAAATTCTATATTTTGATATTAATTTTATTTATGATTATTTTTATTTTAAAAGTACCCCAAATTTTTTTGCGTCTTGTCATCATCAAATAGGAACGGAGACCTTGGGCCAACATCTTTGGTATCAGAGCCCAAGGTTTTCAAGGATTCCTAGGCTTTGAATATGTTATACTATGAATTATTATGATGCATGTTAAATTATTTCTACTGATGAATTAATTATTTGCATTATTAAATTGATCAATTGCATTGAATGACATGTATATCATGCATACATGTAAGAACGATATCTGCTTTGTTTAAATACAAGTTATAACCCGTTCACTTGTGGTTTTTGCGTGTAAAATAAGTAGATAGGGTTTACTGTTAAAAAGTTTTTGACACTGTTGCCGGGGATTGATTGTTGAGCATCGTGTTTAATTTAGATTACTTTGATTTAAGAATTTTTGATACTTTTCCTTGTGTAATTGCAGGTGTGTGAACATAAGGAGCACACGAAGGATAAAAGAAGCTATTGAAGACAAATTTCCCGACATTAAGAAGCACGAAAGAGAAATAAGAAGGGTGAAGTGTCTAAAATTTTCAAATCAGGATTGGTTGAAGAAGGAGACAAGGAGGACTAGAGCGAACGTTGATGGATTTCATAAGGTCAGGATTTAGTCCTCAAGGAGTAATGAGACAAGTAGTCCAAGTAAATAATTTTGAGATAAAGCCGGCGCTACTCATTATTCTGCAAATTAATGTGCAGTTCTATAACCTATGCAACAAGGATCCAAATGCCCGCATTGCAAATTCTTAGAGGTTTGCGACACATTCAAATTTAACGGAATATTTGACGATGCAGTGAAGCTGAGACTAATTTCATTCACGTTAAAGGATCGGGCTAAAGTATAGTATAATTCATTGACTTTTGGCCAGATCACAACTTGGGAGCAGCTTGCCCAAGCATTCCTCGCCAAGTATTTTCCATTAATGAAGACGATAAGGATTATAAGGGAGAAAACGAATTTTTACCAAAACAACGGAGATTCTCTCTGTGAAGTTTGGGAGAGATTAAAGAACTTCAGAGAAGCTATCCACATCACAACCTCCTAAAGGAGTTTCTGCTTCAAACATTTTATAATGGAGTGAATTTAAGTACAAGAGGAACAATTGATGCAGCAACTGGAGGTTCAATGATGAGGAAGATCGTGGAAGCAGCTCATGATTTATTGGAAGAGTTAGCAAGCAATAGCTGCATATGGTCGAGCGAGAGGAGCAGACAAGGATAGAAGGAATAGAAATTTAATGCCTTGCAGGCTTAGATCATTGCTCCTACAAAGCAGCTCAATAACATGCAAGGAGCATCTACCTCAATAGTGAAGGCGATGCAAGTACAGTGTGAGTTGTATGGGGAGAACAATCACAGCTCAGCGGACTATTTTCTTTTGGAACCGGTAGTTTCGAACAGGTAAACTATCTAGGCCAGCTTCAGCGAGATAATAACCTATATTCAAACACATATAATTCGGGGTGGAAAAACCACCTGAACTTTTCTTGGACTAATAATAATGCAGGTGGCTAACAAAGACCACAAGGACCGCCAGGATTCCAACAAGATCGAATCGGGGCATTGGAAAGCAAAATAGATAAGATGATGGAAGTCTTGGGGTCCAAACTAGTAGTACAAGAGGAGAATCATAAAAGGATGCATGCAAGGCAGGGGGAAAATTAGAAGAGGATGGAAGCAAAATTAGATTAGATTTAAAGAATCATGCATCATTTATCCATAATCTAGAAGTTTAGGTATGTTAACTAGCTAACACTTTATCTTCACGAAATGCAGGTAGTCTACCAAGCAACACTGAGATGAATTTGAAGGAAAGAATCATGACCATTACTTGCATAGAGAAAAAAGAAAGTGAACATGGGGAGAAAGATGAAAACAAGCAAGAAGAACAAACAACGTTGGAAGACCATCCGAGTGGACCAGTAAGCAAGCCTATTAGGGAACTTCAACTTGGACTTCTACATCAAATTTTTTCTCAGTGGAAGTCATCCTCAAGTGGAGTAGCTAGGAATTCTAAGGAAGGGGAGTTAAACAAGATGAAAGAAATAACCAATCAACTCCAGACAAAGCTCATATTAAAGAAATCATTGAAGGAAGAGGTTAATAAGCATATATCAGAAGATAGTCCATACATAGCGCAAAAAAAAGAAGATCCAGGGGTCTTCTTCATTTTGTGTAGTATAAATGGAGTTAAGATAGATCAAGCATTTATGGATTTAGAAGCTGGTATCAATATGATGCCACACTCGTTCACTCAGAAGTTGGGTTTAGAAGAGCTAGAGCCTACTAAGACATTAGTGAAAATAGCTTATAGAATGATGCATTTACCGAAGGAGATCATCAAGAATGTACAACTACACATTGATAAATTTACCTTTCCCTCTAATTTTTACATATTGGATATTAGTGAAGACGAGGAAACCCCGATGGTTCTTGGACGACCATTTCTGGCTACTGCTTGTGTGTTATTGATGTTGATGGGGGTGAGTTAATACTAAGAATAGGAAAGGAATAGCTAACATTCAAGGTATCGAAGAAAAATTATCGTTCTACTCTACCCTCAATGGATATCAAGGAACCTGAACTTCAAGGAGGATGGGAAATATTGAGGACCTTGGGAATGCATTCAGTAAGGAATGCATGCATAGGAGAAGGCGAAGAAAGGAAACAATAATGAAGGCGGAGTCCAAAATGAGATAGCTCATGTACAAAGTTTGAGATTAGTTTATGCATTGCTATCGTTTTGGTCATTTGAACCGCAATGAGCAAATAGGAGAGTTGAGCTACCGACGATAACAAAAGCACTACATGGCAGGCAACCAATGGGAGTCAACTATTTTGTGATTGTTTTTGTTTACTTATTTGTTTGCTTGAATTCTTTAGTTATGGTCATGCTTGAATTGGATTTGATTGACGTTTATGTTGATTTCATTTAAATTTCAATTTGTTTTTTTTTATTTCTTGTTGATGATATTATCTTGATATGTTTGTAGGTTTTAGGATTATGGAGAATTTATTTAAGCTTGGAAGAAGGTTCGAAATTGTGAGGATCACCAATTCCCACGTTCGTGGGAATTATGGTGATTCCCACGGGCGTGGGAAATCTCTCCAAAAAGTTTCTGGAAAGAAAACCCACGTCAGTGGGAATTGTAGTGATTCCCATGAATGTGGGATTCCTCTCCAGAAAATCCCATCCGGGAGGAAAATTAAAGTTTTCCCCCTTTCTTCTCTTACTCATTTTTCAAAATTTCACTCCCTCTCTCTCTAGAACGTGAGAAATCTCTCTAAATAGGTTCTGGAAAGAAAACCCACGTTAGTGGGAATTATGGTGATTCCCACGAATGTGGGATCGCTCTCCAGAAAATCCCATCTGGGAGGAAAATTAAAGTTTCCCCCCTTTCTTCTCTCACTCATATTTCAAAATTTCACTCCCACTCTCTCTAAAACACGACATTCTCTCCTCCCACTCTCTAAAACTCTTCATTTTCCTCTAGATTCTTGGTACTTTCTTCGTCTCTTCTCATCAATCTTGCATTCCTTCACTCTTTTCATGCATTTATCATTCAAAAACACAAAGATTTAGGTGAGATTTCACTTTCTCTTTCTAAAATACGAATTTCACTCAGTCTCTTTCATTTTTGAAGATTTTCTTCTCACAATGACTCCATCAAGGACGATTAGGGTCAGGCAACCAATCAACAAGCTCTACCTTCAAGTTTTTGTTGAAGGAAAAACCAATTTAGCAGTAATCTGTTAGGCCCCGTTTTCGATTTACTCAAAAGAAGAAGGTGTGCATTTCCGTGACTTTAGGTACAGAGCAATAGTCACTCCTAGGTATTTGGATTTTGAAGTGTTAGAAAATATAGGAGTGGGACGTTAACTTGAACAACTAACTACACATATAGAGTGGAATAGATTTGTCGGTGTGATGTACGTATTTAAGCCACCATAACTTTAGAGTTTTTCGCAACAGTTTAGTACAACCCTAAAATGGATTTGTTTTGGCTTAAGTTAGGTGGAAATGTTTTTAAACTTAGTTAGTCTGTCATGCATGAAATGTTTAATTTGTTGAATACAAAAATTCTAGACAGTCACGTAGATTTTAATGTCGATGCATATTGGAAAACTCTCACGGATGAAGAATATTTTGATTTACATAATGCAGCAAATTCTCTAATCCGGAGTGTTGAGCATCTCCTTTTACACAAATTTATGTGCTTGATTGTGTTTAATAAAGAAGAAATTAATAAATGCTCAGCTAAATAATTTTTCTTTTTATGGTGCATAGATTGAAAGCTTAAAATCAACACACCTTATAGAATTTTTCAATCACTAGTGAGTGTGGTCAATAAAAAGAATGAGTCTTTTGGGATGGCTCATATTACTTCTGCTTTGGATGTATTTTATAATGTTAATATGGAGAATTTGCATACTACTCCCTATGACATGTTTGAAATAGCTTATTTGAGACACTCTGAGATTATGGAGGTCTAATCTATGGAACTCTGCAATCCTCATATGCGCATTGTACTGAGGAGCAGAAGGGGCACCAGTACAGTCACAAACTGACCCTCCACATCCAGCGCAGCCCTAGAGTCAGAGGAGGAAGCAGTAGCAGAGGAACCAAGGAAACCAGTGGCGATTAACTGATATCAACCAATTCTCAACCAAATAGTTGCAAACCATCAACAAATAACATCCCAACTCAATGAACTCGACACATAAATGTGGAAGGTTCATAAGGAGCAACGAAGCTTAAAGAGAAGGTTCCTCAACTTCTATCAAAGGAAAAATTTTGAAGCTCCTACACCATCACCGTCACCACCTTCATCTGAATAAGCTTTTCTTACCCTTTTTAATTTTTCCAGTTTTTTGTTTCTTTTGTGTGATTACATTCCATTTCATGTTTATTTGGTTTCATATCAATTTTGTGTGTTACATCTTCTGTTTAACTACAAGTCACAACTTGTTCACTTGCGGTTTTTTAGCGTAAAACAAGTAAATAGATTTTACTATCAACAACCACCCACAAACAGATGGCCAAATAGAAAGAATCAATGGCTTATTAGAAGAATACTTGCGGTATTATGCAAGTGCAAGTTATTTCATGTTTATTTGGTTTCATATGAATTGTGTGTGTTATGTCTTCTATTTAACTACAAGTCACGACTCGTTCACTTGTGGTTTTTGAGCGTAAAACAAGTAAATAGGTTTTACTATCAACAACCACCCACAAACGGATGGCCAAATAGAAAGAATCAATGGCTTATTATAAGAATACTTGAAGTATTATGTAAGTGTAAGTTAACGAAATTGGCTCAATGTACTTGATACCACACAGTTTGTTATAACTTGCACAGATCCTCGACAGTGGAGAAAAGTCATTTTGAAGTTCTTCTATGACATCAACCACTCACTCGTCTCGAGATAGCTCAACAGATATCGAGAGGGAAATATCTAGTTACTTATTGTTTTGTAAAGGAAAAGCAAGAATTGTTGGATGAGACAAGAGATAGTCTTTGCAAAGCTTCCAAAGGGATGAAGAAATATGCGGATCAAAGGAGAAGATCGCTTGATTTTGACATTAGGGATAAGGTATTTCTCAAACTTACTCCCTAAATTTGGAAGAAGATTAGTAACAAGTAGGTGCATCAACAGTTGGTGCCAAAGTATGATGGGCCATTCAAGATCCTTGGAAAAGTGGGAGAGGTAGCTTATCGCTTCAAGTTACCTGAGTGTTTAAAGGTACATCCTACTTTTCATATGAGTGTCCTTAAACCATATCAAGAGGATTCAATAAATACTAAAAGGAGTTAAGTAAAAAGATCTCTATGGTGGTAAGGAAACAATTCGATGAGCAAATTGATAAGATTTTAGATCATCAAATATTGGGGCAACATAAGAAGAATCAGAGGACGGAGTTCCTAATTCAGTGGAAGAATAAATTGGTCTCAGAAGCTAATTAGAAGGACATAACCTTGTGGCAATTTGAAGGCCAGGTAAATGACTACCTTCAATTTGTTCTGATAAAGGCGTTGGGTTCAAATGGTGGGCGTGGTTTATTAGCCCCTTAACATTGCAAAACCCTTTTTACTAACATTGGTAAGCCTTGGCCAACGTCTAGCATGAATTAGGCATGCCAAAGGATCCAAGGTAACTTAACCAAATACAAATCAAGCATGATTTGAGTTACGATGACCATGAGGCGTTGATTGGCTTGGTGGCTAGGGCAAGTTAGACTTGCCTAAGATGTCTTTGGTGGGACTAAGGACAAAATGATGCTTAAATGATGGGCTATGGATGAACGGATGATTGAGCCCAAGTTTATTACATAAATTGGTGACATTTTCATGACTTTTGTTGTACTTTTTGACTCCTATCTCTAGCTTTTGTGCTTAAATTGATTCTTGAGTGTGTGCTTTTATTTTATGTAGTTTGAAGGTGAAAATTGCTACAAATCAGTAATAATTGCACTAATTAATTTTTGAGAACAACTGATATTGCAAACTACCATCTTTTTATTGTAGGAGACTCAAGGAAAAGAAAGTCAAAAAGAAGACGTGGAATGAAAGAAGGTTGAAGTGAAGTCAATGCAACAGGAAGTTCGCCGCAGTGAAACACGCAAAATCCAGGCTAAACTTTTGGGAAAAGTTCACTGCGGTGAAGATTAATTCTTTCGCCGCGGCGAAGGATCCAGTGACAAAAGAAAACCTTTCAGGAAAAGTTCGCCGCGATGAGCCTTCGAAAACCTAGACTAATTTTGGAAAAATCACACACTGTGCAACCCGACTCGGCATCTTTCGTTTAAAAACCTACCAAATTAGGTTGTAGCCGACACCTAATACAAAAAAAGACGACAGAAAAGGGAGAAAAAGAGAAGCTCACACACTCCTGACTCTTCCTTCCTTCCACTTCACCGTCATCGATCATTTCTCTCATTTGGTCTATCGTCACATTCACTATCTGTTGCTACTGCCATGGATGCTTTTGGTGGGTTTCCAGTTGTGAGTTCTCCCGAAGCAATGCTTGGCTAAGCATCTATTCCTCTTGAAGATGTAGCAATGGCTTGAGTTCAATGGGCTTCAAAGGAGAGTAGTTTGTTCATATTTAACTACTTTGTTGCGAACTCTTGAGTTAGGATTTATAATTTGTAGTTGAATTTTCTTGATTATAGTTTAATTGAGTGTTTAACAATGAATTGTGTTATTGGTTTGTTGATGTAGAGCTTGGAGCTTGAATATATGAAGTCTCATATACGTCATTTTGTGACTTTGCTAATTCTCTCTTGTCTACCTAATTGTGTTTGATATTGAGATGATACTTGATCGCCAAATTGACCATTGGCATTAACTTACCCTTGGCACTCACTAAGATGCATTCAACAAGGTTTTAAGAAATGGAGTTC
>JAOSBN010000009.1:24618452-24645591 GCA_027563595.1 Erythroxylum suave
TTCAAGTCCCAGCAATCTTCCGTGTCATGACCGACGTCTCTATGGAAACGACAATATAGAGAAGAATCTCTTTTGTTAAGAGGAGTTGTCAATTTATTGAGTTGTCGGAGGGGTTCCCCTTCTGCTCTCATGACCTCCAATACTTCTACATACCGCTTGTTGAGTGGAGTGAAGGGTTCTCGCCATTGGTTCTTTCGATCGGTCGGCTTCCTCCAACTAGACTGATTTTTTTGTCGCTTGTGTTCATCTGTTCTACCACTTGGCCAGCGGTCATCTATCTTACGCTTGGTGTTTTTTAACACTTCTTCTAACTGGATATATTTGTCCGCCCGACTTCTTATCTCTTGTATGGATTTAGGCTGATTAAGGGCCAACGATTTCTTGAACTCCTCATCCCTCGTATTGCTCATGAGGGCGGCTAACATGGACGAGCAAATGAGGTCGGGGACTTCGACAACTTCATTATTAAACCGAGTGATGAACTCCTGTAAACTTTCGTTCCTTTCTTGGGTCAATTGCATCACTTCCAGGGCCGTCTTCTGTGACCATTTACTCGTAGCAAACTGGTTGAGGAATAGCACCTTAAAATCCTCAAAGCAGGTAATACAGCATGGAGGTAAACTATTGAACCATCGCCGGGCTCCTTCTTGAAAAGCCGTGCAGAAGGCCTTACATTGAATGGCGTCAGGGACATAATGTAGGTTCATCATCGACTGAAAGTGCTGCAGATAATCGAGAGGGTCGGTCTTTCTGGTATATTTTTCTAGCATTGGTATTTTAGTACCGACCGCAGGGAGGCTATTCAAGATCTCCGGGATGAAAGGAGAGCTGTATTGTGCTGATGGTTGACTAGGACGGGAATTCATGGCCATATTGATTATATGGTCAACGATTTTTTCTAGAGCTTCGGTAGAGTGTCGATCGGCCGTTACACCAATCCGTTGTTGCTCCGGTTGAGACTGTAATATTAAACGAATCAACAGATCAGCCGCTTCTTCTATTTGTCTTTGCGTGAGGGAGGCTTGTTGCGGTGTGGGAGGATTCCCGGTGTGAGGATGTGGGTTGACTCTAACGTCATCCTCCAGAGCCACACTTTGCGCTTCTTGGTCTTGGTTTTGGGATTGCTGCGATTGATCATGCTGATGAGAGTGTTCAGGGGATAGCTCGTTTACGTCGGGGTTTTGGATGATGGGTGGAGGATGTGTCTGGTAATCAGGATGTGGCGAGGGAAGGACGGCGGATAGTTGCAAACCCATTCGCTGCAATGCCAGTGCTGCGACAGCGGCTACATCAGGATTTGTTGCCGCTGCCTGACTGATTTGAGTGCTTCTGGACGTGGTGCCCTGATGTCGGGCCCCACGGTGGGCGCCAACTGGTTCAGTTTGGTTTTGGTGAGGCTGGGCAATATTACTTAGATCCATTGGATTGGTTCACTTGAGCACTGAAACATCTGCAAAACAACAAGGCACACCGGGGGTTGACTGCCGGTAGGCCCCTCTGACGGTCAAGTTAGACTTTTTTGGGAGAGTTTTGGCGGCTAGCGAAATAAAGAATACTAAATTTTTAGAGTCGTACCTATTTTATGATGAGGTCATGAATTTATATAGTTAATACCTACAAGAAGTAGGTCGACAATCAGTTCTGGATGCTTAGCCCATTTGCTGTTCTAAATTTGAACTTGGGCCTAGCACGACCGACCCAACTAGGTCCAAACCTCTCAGTTAAATAGTTTTGTTTTTGAAATATAAATTATAAAATGGTTTCGTTAGATTGGACAGTAAGTGAACGACTTGGACCCGTAGTGAAGAAGAGAAGAATCGAATAATTATGAATATGAATTTCCAATTTTGATCACCTAAATTGTGGACCATCCTTAATGCCTAATTTTCTTATTATCAAATCACTTTCGGTACGCTGGGGGCAAAACTGTAAAACTCTATCCCAACTGGCTACACTAGACGAGTCACTTGAAGACTTGGAGCAACTGAGAAGGACGAAAGTAAAGAAGTCCGACAAACCAAAAGTTGGATCGACACGTTATTCGCCCATAGATGCTAATTGACGTTATTTGCCCATAGATGCTAATTGTGGCTTGTTAACTGCCGAAAGTGTAACCATGGTCGGAGATGTGAACGGAGGGACCACCGCAGCCACTGCGGTGGCTGAGACGCAGTACGTTTCTGCGAAGACTTCGGTTTGGTGGGATATAGAGAACTGCCAAGTGCCTAAAGTGTGCGATCCTCACACAATCGCTCAGAATATAAGCTCCGCTTTGGCCAAACTTAACTATTGTGGCCCCGTCTCCATCTCCGCCTACGGCGACACTAACCGTATTCCGGAGCCGGTCCAGCGAGCGCTCTCTAGCACCGGCATCGCACTCAATCACGTCCCAGCCGGTACTTTTTTTGTTTGTTTTGGTTATAGTGTATTGCTGATTTTCTTTATGAGTTTTGATCATTTCTAGGGTTTGGGGTTACTGCATGAACTGTATTTCTTTTCTGGAATCTGATCTGGTTCTCAATTTCTTGATCTGATTATTTTCTGGAATAAACTGTATTTGTTGATCTTTTGGAAGTTTTATTGTGTTATATTCTAGTTGGTTAATGTATAGGTTGATATTTCGATAAGAAAAGAGTCCTGATTGATGACTTTGTAAGTTATGATTGGTGAGCAGGCGTTAAAGATGCGAGTGACAAGAAAATTCTAGTAGATATGCTATTCTGGGCAGTGGACAACCCTGCACCGGCGAACTATTTGCTTATTTCCGGTGACCGAGATTTTTCTAATGCTTTACATCAACTACGTATGCGAAGGTATAATATACTTTTGGCACAGCCACTTAAAGCTTCTGCAGCACTCATTGCTGCTGCTAGGAGTGTGTGGCTTTGGACTAGCTTATCTGCCGGGGGAGCTCCGCTTACAAGTACTGAATCATCGCAGCTTGCTGCTGTTACTTCACAAAGTAGGAATTCTGAATCTAGTCAATTTGTTCATCCACCAGCTTTCAATTCTGAAGGCTTTGCCGTAGGAAATCTGAATTCATCTCCTGGTGGAAGGGTTGGTGATATGAGAAACAAAGGGAAATATGGTCGTATTCTTCCAAGACCCTCGAGTGGCTCATTTGGAATACAAGAAAGTAAGAGCTATGATAACTCAAGTCAACAGGAATATACACAAGGAAAGCAGTTTAAGAAAGCCCCTCATGAGTTTTTTGGAGGTGTTGACCCTGCAGCTCGGTTTCCTCAAGATATTTCTGGTTCTTCTCAAAATGGATTTATGCAGCCATTGAGGCCTAACATCCTCTCCATACAACAACAGCCCTTTGCAGCTGATTTTACAACACCTCTCAATTCTCATCAAAATTATGGTTATCGTCCTAGACCTAATGAACTTGGATTTTCCTCGGCCCCTTTGACAAATGTGCCTGATATTTCTAAGCTAAGTATGTCTGAATATTCCGGTTATATGAAAGATGTTCCTAATACCCAGGGACAAACTGTAAAAGATTTCAAAGCAGGTTCTCTTGAGTATCCAAATCCTGCTACCTTTGGTCCAAATAAAGAACATACCATAAACAGTAGCCCAACAAATAATTGGTGTCCCATTGGTCCTGGACTTCCAAACCCTTTATCCTCCCAAATGGTAACTAGTACTACTAGTAGTAATGGTATTTGGGGAGCTCAAGGACACCAGTCACCTTCAGTCTATGAGCAAAGCCTTATTGGAATTATTCTACTTGCCCTGAACACCCTGAAAGTTGAAAAAATTATGCCAACTGAAGCAAACATTACTGATTGTATTCGATTTGGAGATCAAAAACATCACAGTATTGATGTACGGAAGGCTTTGGACTGTGCAATTGACAAGAATATGGTAGTGAAGCAAAATTTGGGTGCACTGCAATTGTTTGTCAGAAAAAATGAAAAGCTATGGAAGTGTGTTAATCCTATTGGTGGTAATCCTAACCAGTACCCAAGAACAACTTGGGACGAAATACGCAAGTTTCTAACTTCATCAGCTGGACGATCTGCCATGATGGCCTCCAATTGCAGGTAAATATTTTTATTTATATTGCTTGCAACTTTGAATCATCATATTGTAAAATGTGATTAGAGAACCATTTGTGTGGTTTGTCACTGTTGTTCAGATATGAAGCAGCACTGGTTTTGAAAAAGGCTTGCCTGGAACATCTTGCTTTGGGTGATGTACTCCAGATTTTAAATATGATAATTTCTTTAAAGAAATGGATTATTCATCATCATTCAGGATGGCAGCCTATTGCTATTACCGTACAAGAAAGTAATACAGAAGCAGGTGCTGGTCTTGCTATTTGATCACAGACTATGCAGGTATAGAAAAATTGGCCTGGCTAGGTCATTAATTGCGAGTATGTTGGTGGGACATGGGAAAGGAAAATATTTGAGGAATTTGACCAGCTACGAGAACTACACTAGTCATCTTAAAAGTTGAAAATATAATGGACTGCAATAAATACTTGTGACTTTAGTAATTAGGTATGTGTTTTACTTTCTTTTCTGGGTGGATTTGATGGGAGTTGCGTCTGTAGTTGAGGATGCCTTATGGTAAGACATGCATCAACCATCAACAAATTCTCTGGTGTTACAGATTTGTTGTACTAAGCAAGCCAATGCTTTAAGCACCGTTAGATTATCATGGTCTTTGACCAACAAAACCATCTGATAACTGTGATGACTCTAACTGGATGATGCGTGATAGAAACTAAGCCAAATCTTTTGCCGCAAGAGTTACCATGGGTAATTGTTGGATAAACAAGGTTTGTAGGACACTGGGAATCAATTACTGTCTGGGTTGAGCATGTCTATGAATCGGCGTTGCAGGCAGCATAATTTTGAGTTTATGAAATTAGATGGTTCATTTGAAACATCATGCCAACTGTATAAAATGAGGCTTGTTGGTTCCTTTGGTCGGTGTTTCCAAGAATTAGGCATGGTGGTTTACTCGAAGAACAAGGGGAAAAGTTAAATATTGAAGTGACTATGGACGATATTGAAGCTTTCCAGGTATGTTTCACATTGAAGATGTGCTCTGCATTACTAGTTGAGGTCTGGTCATATATATCAATCTTAGGAGGAACATGTTACTAAAAACATGATCTTCCACCCCCTAGATAAATTGTACTGATAACTGCAGTAAGATTTTCTATGTTCAAAAACTTGTACTGGGAACATGAGATGTATGCTTCTTTTTCCATTTGTTCAGGTCTTAGCTCCTTGTCTTCCTCTACTGTTTTTTCTATTCATAGACAACAATTTACTGTTTCTCTTTTCAGCGTGAAGTTCACTGAGCACTTTACTAAATGTTGAATGGGCAGATAAATTTTCCTTTTAAGATGATGACGCTCTCAAAATGTCTTTTGTAGCCAAATCTCTTCCGCACAGGGAGTCTAATTTACTCTCCATCTTCCTTCCCCTCCCGTCTGTTTATAGTTATTTGGATGTCATATTACTTGGCAGTCTCACCTACCGCCATCCGAGCCCTGTTAAATCTGCAGTTACAATGCTTCCATGTCTCCGTAATACACATGTTTAGACTTAGGCAGCCTTAGCCTAGGAAGGACTAAGGAGTAAGCGTCTTGATCTTATTTTTCATCTTTTACTGCTATATCAGCTAAGTACTTTGCAAAATTTACTTATTTGATCTCCTAATCCACTCACGCAAATGGGAATTTCCTCAGTGAGTTATACAGTTTTAGCCAAAATCTGGAAATGTTTCCTTGCCAACTATTTTGAAGCATTGAGAGATATTCGAGATATGTAGCTTGTACTGAATTGAAGCCTGGATTAAGGCAGACACAGTAAATGAATGAGGTAATATGATATTCAAATTGATATAAAACGTGCTATGAACCGCCGCCTCACTGAGTACAATGAATTAACTCGCAAAGCTGCAATAGAACGTTTGTAGGTTGAAACCTTATAGCAACGAAGTAATTGAAAACTCGTCCAAATTATCACATTTCTAATTGCATGTCATCAGTTTGAGCTCACTCTCAGGGTTGCATACAAAGCGACTGGTAGCCCCATGTTTCTGTAATCATCTAATCGAATACCGAACGAAGGTATAATCGAATACTTAAAGATGGTATCTTACATACCTTTCTGCTTCCAAGAGGCCGAGTTATGAGCATAATCTGTCAACATAAGTAATGTGAAAGGCTAAATAAAAGAACATACGACATACTGTAGATGCAATGTGCACTAACTACGAAAAGACCATGAGATACCAACATTCTGAACTAAGCAGATGGGAAAAATGGGAAGATAAAGGAGGAATCCATGAAGCAACGGTAGTTAACTTAACTGAAGAAAAGCTGGAATTGCGATTTTGTTATGTTTTATAAGACTACTTTACAACTGTATTGCACAATAAATTATCATATGGAATCGCTCATTGATACTAATTACTTTTTAACATCAGTTTATTCACATCTCATTTCTCACTAGGGTTTATGAGACACAACTTATTCTGTCAAATCATCATCAAGAAAGTCAAAACCATCGTCATCAGTGGTAACTCCTCCAGCTGCAGAACTGCCCTCAAAAGGTTCACCTACATCAGCCAATGATACCATTTCTGCAGGTCTGTTTACTTCATGTTCATTCTCATCCATTTCATCTGCATATAGTTGTTCCATTTTGCTGTCAAGCATATCCTGAAACAACATTTACAACTCAGTAGTTTAATAAGTTCCCAACACCTTTATGCAGAACCCTTTTGCACACGACATAAAAACTAGATTAAAATCCAGTACCTCATCTGCTTGCAAGGACTGTTTCTGTTTCTCCACAAGCCAATCATCCAGTATGCTTTCGTACATGAAACTTTCAGATGATATCAAATCACGAGGCTTTCCTCCTATCTGGCTCTCGCGTAATCGCAAATTGTAGTGAACATATGCAAGCTCATTCCATCTTTTCCGAGACAGACAATTAAGCCTTCTGCTATGGACTTGGTCATAGATGCTCCAGGTATGTTCGCAACCAAGAGATGAACATGTCTGGCTCAGTATGCGTATAGCAATTCTTTGAAGCTCTAAGCAACTTATTCCATGTTGTTGCCACCATGCAGCTAATAAGAGTAATGGTAGCACATGTACGCCTCTTTTCTCAATTTTCATATCACTAAATAATTACATTTAAATCCTATGTGATAGTTGATTTACCTGGATCAAGCTCCATTCTGGTACTTATTGCCAAATCAGTTCCAAAATCAGCCTTCGCAGATACAAATTCAGGAATCTGATCACACGACAAGATTATTAAACTAGATATCCAGCAATGTGTTAACCACTTAAAATTAACAAAACTCTTTTGGCTGGTTTTTATGCAAATTCAGTAGCTGAATATACAGGCTAAGCTTGAATCATCAACCAAATAGAACTAGCTCTAGCCTTATTATAAATGGAACATGACACAAGAAAAGTGTAAGAATATATTACCTGCGTGGATGCTGAAATTCTCTTTGCATTATCAGCTTCCAATCGGACTATGCATTCATTCAATCCACGAATAACTTCGGGATGCTAGAACAATGAAACTAAATATAATTAAACCAAAAAAACTGAAGGTAGTTAACAACTAGAACAGTGGATCAATTTTTCATACCAAAGCAAAATCAAGACGGTAACGATATGATGGGTTGAGAAAGTAAGCTGCCACATACAGCGGATGGTGGAACAATGAGTTCCAGTTATTGTCTATCGCATTCCACAGAGGTCCATACTTTTGTGTATCATCCCCATGAATGGTTTTAATTTTAATCTTAGCTCTGCACATGTCATTATACATAAATGGCATTGACTGGCTTTCATTGCTACCTATCTTTTGAAGAAAGTGTGCGATTGGCTCCAGTGATTTTCTAACACACTGCAATTTCTTCCAAAATGATGCATTGGAGAGAAGTTTTTCGACTTCCTTGGCCTCATCAGACTTTGCAAAAGGGGAAGAAACCCACTTATTTGACAGAAACATTCTCTTTAGGTCAATGCCATGATGCAACAAACTCTGTAAAGTGAAGTAAGTAGTGCCAAATTTGGAAACAGCAGGCCTTAGAAGTTCTTGTCCTCTTGTAACCTCTTTTTTCATAAAATTCAGCAACCATGTATTGTTATATATAAACCTTGTAACTTTTTTAGCTTTGATGATGCATTCTCCTATCCATTTTATGTTCAACAACTCCTCAAGCATTTGATCTATACAGTGCACAGCACATGGTGTCCAAAATAAATGACGCCGTTTTTCTTCAAGCATCTTCCCAGCAGTCTTCCAACTGGCTGTGTTTTTGGTGATTACCTTTTAGTAGAAGTAAGAAGATAACATTTTTAGGAAATCAATTGAAGTAAATTCAAGTCATTACACAGCAGAAATGAAGCAACAGGAAAAAGAATTGAGTTTCATACTTGAACCACATTTTGCTCGCCTATTTCTTCAACCATTTTGTCCAACATCTCGAAAAGATTTCCAGCATCTTCGATGATATCAGTAGCATCAACTGAAGAAAAAAAATATACACCCCGAGGACAAGAGACCAGGAAGTTCACCAATGTCCTACCTTCAATATCATTCCAAATATCAGCCATAATAGAACACCCAGAAATTGACCATGACGTCCTTAATTCAGCTAAAAACTCTTTGGTCGTGTTGATCTCATCCTGAAGAAACCGACCAGATATTAAATGGGTAGACGAACCTTGCAGGCCTTGTCCATACTGTCCAACTAACTCCAGCATTTTGTGGAAATAAGGGGAATCGGCCGCACCTGAAGGAATGCCTGCATAATAAAAGAATTTACAAATAGCAGTTACAACTTCCTTCCTACACTTTTTCTCCGCAACCATCTTTGTTTTCACATGCTTATAATGTGATGATGTCTGATTTTTAAGTGATTTCAAGAAGACAGAATCCAATCTTGATTTCTTCAAAAGTGGTTCACTACCATTACCACTACTACCAGGAGATCTGCACCTGTTATTTCTGACGTCGTTATCTGAAATTTTATCCTCAATCATGAGCAGATCCCTGCTTGAACATTGCAGCAGCCCTCCCTCATGCTCTTCTTCTTCATACTCATTATCTGAAAGAGTGTAGAAAGCAGATATCTCCTTGGTGTCAGGCTTCCGGTTTCGACGACCTGTTCGGTGCCATTTCATATTCTCCTTGATTTTAAGATACACTTCCTCAGGAGCCTTATCACAGTAAGCAACTTCTCCAGGGATCCTTGCCAGATGTTGCTTAAACCGGTTGATACCCCCACTAATTATCTTTTCACAATAATTGCATTTCACCTTTTTCTTCTTTTGATCTTGAGCAACACAATGTTCCCAGCCAGGGTCCAAATATCCTAATGATCGAAGAGGAGCAAATCTCATAACCAAGTTCTTATCAGTAATTACTTTCTTGCCCTTCTGTTTATAACTATCAGAATCATCTTCCATGTCATTATAATTGTTTGAGTGGAAAGCTAAAGGTGCTTCTTCATATTCGGATTGCCTTCGTTTTCGACTAGAACGGCATCCTTCCAGGTTCTTTTTCATATTGAAACATACCTCTTCTGGAACCTTGTCACAATGAGTAACTTCACCAGACACTCTAGCCAAATGTTGCTTCAACCTAAATATCCCGCCACTTACAATTTTGCCACAGTAATTGCATTTGACCTTCTTTTTCCTTTCATCTTGAGCAGTGCCATGATCCCATCCAGGGTCAACGTATCCTGCTGACCGAAAAGGAGCCATCTCTTCTATTATTTGGCAACCAACAAGACTGCAGCAACTTCATAGGCCTCGGATATCATGTTGGTGGAAATGATAACATCAGTAAAGACTTATATGTAGTGGAAACACCTAAAAGCAACCTGACAATAGATAATATAGAGCTAGTAAAGGTAATGGAACTAAGAAGGCAAACAAAGTACATGAGGAAACAACCATAACTAATTTACCTTTTTTACACAACACAAATCCTTCTCCTCCAGCAGCTCTGTAGTTAACCTGGTTTACAAAATGATTCATAGTAAATGCTGAGCTAAATATTAAAATGTCAAAGTTACAGTGATTAGTGCATAGGGAACTGAAACCAGACAAGAAGAATGAGGAAAACTAGTTCAACAAATTCATCAACGCATAGTCATCTCAAAGTGCTTATCAAACTACTGGAAATTACATGTTTGATGTGAAACTACATCTAAAACTAAAAGTCCAAAAGTCAAAGAATGCAAATACAACAACAACAACCCATTAAAATTGCAAGTCATCAAAGCATGCAAATGTTGAGTCCAAATTGCAAGTCATCTAATAAGCTAAGGTGGTCCATTAGGGGAGTCTGAGAAACATGATCCTTTGAGGCAAAGTCTTTATCCAATGTAAAAGGAGAATTACCTGGAAGCAGGAAATTATAAGCTTCTGAGATCTGTAGAAAAATGAATCGTGATGTCAGACAAACAAAGCACTAAGAAAATAAAAAAAATGACGTGATAGTTCAAGACGATAATAAAATGTTCAGACGAGGAGCGGGCTAGTTTAATGGCATCAGACCCTCTGTACCCAACATCCTATTCCAACCCTGTTCAGCGCAAAAAATGGCATCCTTTTGGGTGTTAACAGACATAAAAAGACGTCGTTTTTGGCACAGATCAGGGTTTGAACAGGGCATTGGGTAGAGAGGATCTGGACACTAGTTTAACAGCTGGTCTCGGAAAAAAGAAACATGGCGAATAGGCGATGTACTGCTCCACGTAGACAACATAACTGCATTTATCTTTAATGTGATGAGTGGAGTCCATTCATGTTCGGATCCTTCTTTGAAAGACAATGTCATAAAGGAGTTAACTTGGACACATTAAATGACAGGAAATGAACTACAAGGTTGGCATCGAAACGTGGAGAAACATGAAAATGCAAGCAAGAAACTCCTGAACTTAACCAGCTTGAAATGGCTCCCGACGTGAGCATTTCCATGGGTAAGGAAAAGGATGATGTTGTAATAATTTCGTTTGAAAAGAAGCAAGCTTTTCCAGAAACGACAAACATTACAAGTTGCAGAATAGCAAGAGTGAAAAGAACAAAGCTTTAAGCAGCTAATTAGACAAGATAATCGAGAAATAAAGAAACAAGAGTTGTTAAGAATCCACGTAAAACCCTGAACTTTGGCCCCAAATAGATTGAGCTTATGCCACATAGCAGAGCCGACCACTGACATTAGGCATATAACCCAGGAGCTTTGGAACCATCAGATTCCACAAGAAAGATGAATGGGTTGGGTTCGATTGCATGGTTAAATCAAGAAAAGAAGATTTTTTGGAGAAAAGGTATCAAATTACCTGGGAAGTTGTGAGGCGGGAATTAGGAGGGAAGCGTCGCTTCATCGCCCTGCATCTCTTCTGCTCAAATTTCTCCTCATAGCTTCGTCTACTTTGCTCCTCAGAATCTCTCCTCTTTATTAATTTGTTTTAAGTATAAATGATAATGCTTCAAACTTTTTATTTGATCAACAAATCGTCATAAATATCCACTAATAATATTTATATCAAATAATCGAAGCAAGTTTCTTTTCATTTTTTTTCAATATACGAAATTAATTTGTACTTTCGTTACACGAAGTTGGTGCCTTGGAATGTTTTTTTTTTGGTAATTTTTTTGCAAGGAAAAGTGCTGTTCCCACGCCATCCTATCATTCATCGTACGATTAGGACGATTGCACCATGAGGTCTACGTGGATGCTCGTGCACTGAATCATTGCTAGTCGCCTGTGCCGCCGTTCAATATTTAGTTAACTGTTTCCACCACCGCACCGCCTTTGTTCGTCTCTGAACTGTATGATAAGACTTAGAACAGCAGGAGGCTTGAAACGGGTTCTCAGTGTTAAGTTGCGTTCTACAAATAACCAGCTTCAATCTGCCGGCAACACATCTTTTGTTTCCTTTTTCCCTCTAATTTATTAGAATGAAGGGATGAAAACACTTTAGGAACAGGGGGAAAATCTCTGTAATGTCGCATCCAACCATAAAAAAGAGCCGTCTTTCTCCAATCTCTATTCTCCGATCATGCTTCTCACACCGTGCTAACGCAGGACTTAGCCGAAGAATGTTAGTAATTAGGGGTTTTTATAAAATTAAAGTTAAAAAAATCAAATTTGATTTGAATTAAAAATAATAAAATTAAGGTCTGTTACAATGCGCTAAAGGTTATTAAGAAAAGTTACTTCTAATCAATACGAAGTAGTTATTTATTGAACATGTGATAAGAAGACCAGTGAAGTCATTAAGATCTGTGTTAGTAAGTTGTGAATATGGAAAGACGTTAATAATATAAGGACATACTACTTTTATCAAGGTTAATCGGGAATTTGTTGGTTACTCAACTTGTTTAACCAGTTCATCGAATAATAAATAGCCAAATCGGGAATTTGTTGGTTACTCAACTTGTTTAACCAGTTCATCGAATAATAAATAGCCAAACATCTGCATTTTCTCGTTAATACAAATTCATGATTGACATTGGGTCATAAATAAATTTGGCAAAAGACACTGTTCTAATTGCAGGTGTGAAATAGTTAGCTTTCTTCTCTAATCGAGGAGGGTATGAGTGAACCCCTGCACTTCAATGATTAACGGAAATCATGATTCCTACTTCGAATCAAAGACTAAGAAGCCTGATTATTTCAGGAGTTGGTGTACTCTTTTGAAACAAAATATGTTTAGAAGGTGTCAGGGAGCCCAATCGGGAGGATTCTATCGGAGGTTGACAAGATTCCATCTCTTATAAGTTCATGGGATGATAGCAACTCTTTCCTAAAAAATTTGCCATTCTTGATCTTCAGGAAGTAAGAAGGATCCACTGGTTGTAGATGGGATATTCATTTGACAGAAGTTTCCTTCCATTTCCCACCTATAATTTACAATGTCGCGACATGATCACACTTTCAAAAATGATGAAAATCTTGTTAGACCGTGGGCAGTGCTCAACGTCATGGTAACATTCTGGATCATGCAAGATATGGTTGATAAAGTATTCAGTTTTGTCCCCATCTGATTATTGGTTTCCGGATTTTGTCCACAAGAAAAAGAGATTTTGTACCTAACTGTCTCGTTGTTTACACGATCTGAAAAAAGCAACGCCAAACAAAAAGAAGATTTGTGCAGTTCATTAACAAACATATCTTATTCATTTAATTCTCAAAAAAAAAAAATCTCACACGGCCCCCAATACTCGGGAGGGTTAGAATTAGTAAGAGAATCAAACAACAACTGGCTGGAAAAGATTCTTACACTTGCTTGGTGAATACTGTAATCTAAGATTCAATAGATTTTTTTTTCTTTCCCTGACCATCGGTGTTGTTGGCATGGATGATTTTTGTGAAGATGGCGCTGGGAAGAGAAAAACTAGTTTGAGATGGCTCTTGCGGTTGTTGATGAAGAAGACCCAGATCAATGGGAGATTGTTGCCTCGGATGGTGGCAAGGAGAGTGCAGAGGATGATAGAAAACATTATGTAATTCCTTTGGATGAATTGCAGAGCATTGAATGTGTCAAATTAGACCATGCACTAACTGGAGGAGAAGCTCTAATCGTACTGTGCACAACTCTTTTTTGGCATGATGAAGATAATAAATAAACGCTAGTTTCTCTTGGTTCAGTGCGAAAGTTCAAGCTTGTTTTGTCTGCTGCTCATTCGTTTGGTCTGATTTGTCTGTTTTTATTTTCTCTCTGCTCTGTCTTGCTTGCATGAACATTTCTAGCTTGCGTATAGGATTTTTACGTACTGAAAAATAAATCAGAAATTTCCTGAGAGCAGCCACATCTCAATGCACTGCTCTTAGTATATGACCAGAAAAGCTGAAGTTCCCATTCAAGCTCCTTCCAGCGAAAATGCTAGGCATGTGCGTTCTGTGGCAGATGAATTTTGGATTTCCCTCTTCTCCATTTTACTGATTAACACAAGTGAATGGTCTTAGTTGCTAGCTTGATTCATAAATTTAGGCCATGGAAATGCTATACCTGGGCTAGGATCTTCTCGGTCACCTCCATGACAAGATAAAGGGTCCAAGATCGTTTCTCCACTTTTACAGATGAACTTGATTGACTTCAGAGACTTGGACATGAAAGTAACGGCGCCTAAAACAGAAACGGCGTCATAAACATTCTACTTGGTTCTAACAGACCTACAATCCACACAGAATTCTGATCACCCCATGTCAGTTATTAAATGTTAGTATAAAGGTTAGTGTAAATGTTCTTGACCCAAACGGTAGTGAATATATCACGAAACAGTACAAAAACAGAAAGAAGGTAAGCAAAAGAGACGGGAGGAGCCAGGGAAGAGGCAGTGCAGGGGTAGAACCAAAGCAGAAAAATATCTGCCTAAGAGCTCCATCCATGCTCTGCCTCTTCCCCGTCTTTATCAGTCTTTTCTCTCCCCCACAACTCTCCAGATATTCCCTTGACGTACCTTTCATAACGTTGCCATCTCCGATTCCTATCACCAGAATATCAACCATGAACACACATTCCACTGCTTCTCCTGACAACGAATTCTTTTTACAACTCCTGACAAAAGCTTTCTGCTTTCTGCTGGTTCGGGGTTTATATTGTCTATGTTCTATTTATATTCCTAGCGGCAAGGGGTTTATAGTACATATGTACTATCAGTCCTTGGACTTCCCGATCAATGTACTACCTACTTTAAGTACTGACCCGTTAAGGAAGTTTTAGGATGTTTTAGAACATAACGTGTACTGCAACTTTTCTTATAGTACACGTAACTCTCAATTATGAATAGTATCGTGCCTGATTAACAAAACATAAACAAAATGTTTTTCAGTACTATCTCTCTACATATTCTCAAATTATCAGGTGGGCTGTATTGAAAAAATTAAGGGGTAGTGAATATTTTAATCAGATTCAGAACCCTTTATGCGTTTCGAGTATCTGATACAATTTGATCTCTGAACAGGTTTGTGATGGTACAAGATCTGTTCTTTACGACTGCCAAGTCTGTGTTCATCAGAGAAAACATGCCTGATGTAATGTTTCCCTTAAAACAGAGTTCATGGTATTGTTGCTTTGCAATATCTGGCTGTAAAGTTCTGTTTTTTCAATTTTCAGCATGAAAACTTCAACAATTCAATGAGTTGTATAAGAATAAATTGGGCTACACAATTGTGAATTAAGGACGCCTGCCCTTGAGAGATTATTGGCAAGTTCCTTCCTCTGTATTTCAATCTCCCTGACTATCATTTCCTCTCGACCCTTTTTCTTCATGTTTCTCAGGTTTGTGATATGTTTGAGGAAGTCTGAGAAAGAAAAGTACTAGAATTTGAGCTGAGTGAGTACAACATCAAAATCACTAAGCGTCCGCTCTGCTTCATCCTTTTCACTAACGAATATTTCAGTACCCATATCAACGGATGTCCAAATTTTTCGAGCTGGAGTGGTGCCTGGATCCTGCAAGAGGAGAAGTAATCAAGTGTAGACAATCCATCCTCCTCATACTACAGGCCCTTTTATAAGAGGTTCAGTGAATTAGCTGACCTGACAGAAATATTGCCTACTAGATAGTTCCCCAACTTCAAGCTCCCAGGTTCTGGGATCCCCGACCCAGCCATCGCCTTGTTTGGTTGGATATCCGTATTCTTGCCAAATTGGATGAGGCAGCAACTGAACTAACTCCTGTGCCTGAGGGTTGCTGTAAGGATCACAAGTGCTAACAGGTTGCTCCAAAAACTGAGCATTGCCTGGAGCACAATAGTAATGATAAGCTCCATATGGGAAGTGAACTGTATCATTTCTGTAAATTTTTGTATTGTTTGGCGTAATGTGATACGGTGAGCAGTTTCCTAAACTTGTGGCACTGCACCAAGATGGAGTTTCAGGATTAATGATCATCTCGCTGTATCTCTGGTTACATCAGTAAGCACATCTCCATCACAAGGAGCACCATTGTTCTTCCAGCAGCTACCTATATCTATCAAATAGAACTGACTTTTGGATCCTCCTCCTTTTATGACATCCAAAGTCATTCTGACCTTAAAATTAGGTGATTCTGGAAGCTGACAGATCATTAACGAGTCAGTTTTATATGCAGATTCAAGATTTATAGCTTTCGGTTGTCCTCTGAGAGGTACGCTGATGTAAACTTGCATTCAGATAATACATGAATTGATGAAAATTACAAACACTCAGCACACGATATAGCCGCTAGATCATCAAGTTAAAGTTCCTCAGACATCTCCTGTACAGAGTCCTATCAATTCACAACAAAAAGTAAGTGTTTCGTAAATGTTTGCTTCGGCGGATAAGTTACTCGAGAAAAAAGTTTAAGAAAAGAAAGCAGGAACGTAATTAACTATCCAATCACTAACTTGCTTTGAGATATCGCAAAATTATATACTTCCTAAACAAGCAAAAAGAGAAGCAACAACTATTGAATCATGCATCAATTTATTAAGTCATTGGCGGTGTGCATATTTTTCTTCCCTAGCATAATCACAGTTGAGTATACGACATGGAGAAGAAGACAAACATGCCTTTACCAGATTATCAAGACTCTGCTTAGAATAGACAATCAAAAGAGAAAATTGACAATCCAGGGACTTCATGACTTACGATTTTAAGCATTCCTCTGGTGTCGTAGTGATACCCTCCGTAGAAACCTTTTGTTGCGTCAGCTCTGAGGTACAACATTAATCAAGGATACTTCCTTGAAGTCTTGAGCCTGTGGGTAAAGATCCAACTCCCATTACCAACTTTTTTCTCCCAAGTCACCTCATAGAAAGAGATACCATAAAGCCCTCTTCCAATATCAGCTCCCAAATCATAAGTACCATTAAAACTTCCCTTCAATGTATCACCACGTAAAAGCTTAGTTTGTTGATGATGGAGTATAGGTTGATTCATACATCCACCTCCAAAGCAAGGGAACCTATTAGGACTAAAAGGTGGGACCCTTTTTCCATTCTGAGGACATAAACCAGACAGTGTATCGTAGTTTCCATTTTTAAGCATCACCATCCAAAATTGCCATGGCTTTGGTTTATCAGCAACCTCACATAAAGAACCCAGATAATGCTCCTTCTGCACAGCATAAAGATCTGGATTGTTTAAAGTTCTTGGATCCAAACCTGGGAATCTTTTGCCAGCTCCATGCTTGTTGTCAGCTTCCGTTACCTTGTGTTTCAGCTCTGAATCTATGCCAACATGACAAGGATTTAGCCTATATAACTTATCGTTCTTTGAAGAAAGTTAGAACGAGACAAATGAAAGAGAACGCTATCCATTTAGAACATAGCATCATGTAATAATAGATAAGAAGCATGTCCATTGACGGTAACTAAGATTCTGAGCTTGATATAGAACAGGAACTCAAACAAAAATAAATATTGAAGAAGAGAGATGGACTCTTTAATATCTATCTCGCTTTCTTCTTTGATGGTTGTTCTTACTTGATAGATCAAAGCAATCTGCAGCTCTGGGGCCACCCATTCGAGGAGTTTCTTGACCAACTTCATTACCGAAGTTCCAAGCTTCAAAGCCCACTCTTAAACCATCTCTTCTCATTCCGGGGTCTCCCACAGCTGAAGTGTAGCGAGCCATACATACTCCGGATACGGACAACAGAATCACATTTACCAATAGAAATATCACATGCCCGAACTCAGTTGCCATAACGGTTCACAGGTATTGCTCTGTTACAATGCCCTGCAAACAGAGCTAAGAAGCATGTACTTATAATTCTATGAGTAGATGGGAACTCCTTGGAATTGGTTTTAAACTTATGTGGCGGTTTAGAAAGCTTAAGCTGCTTTCCACCTGTGTGAGGGAAGGGAACAAAACTAATATCTTAATTGATTTTTAAGTTACCAAAAGCAATTTAAAATTTCAGGAGTGATTGTTGCATGTGGTTCTGTTTCTTCTGGCCAATTACAGTCAGAAGGATGGAACAGCAAATGGGAATCTGAACCTTTTCAGGTTGTTTTTTCTCGTTTCTTGTTCTTGCGTGTTTGACTTTGATTTTAAAAGATACAATCCAATCAGTATTAGGTAGGTTTAAGGGACCACAATGCTCTAATTGAAACTCTGGTCATAAAGAGACCCCACTGCTTATATATTGCTGCTATTAAAGATCAGCAATTGTGAATTCGCTGGACTCCTCAAGGCGTTTGATTTTGGGTTCAGAGCAACTCCAACCGAACTGCAATTTGTACTAAATGTTCACATTTTTTACTCCAATCAAACTGCATAAGCTTACTGCATTTTGCAGTCGTCCCACATTTATTACAAATATGCAGTTATTTTGGCAAATATGCAATCACCCTACACTTACTGCAAATATGCAGTTGCTAGTTGGAGTTGTTTTTCCTGAAGTTATTGCATTTTGAAGTCAACTGACTACATTTTGCAGTTTGTGGTTGGAGATAGTTCAGTAATACAAATTAGACGATACCTCTCTCTCTCTATTTTTTTTCTGGGGAAAGTGCCATACTGAGCGGAAAGATTTGCGTAAGTTAATGCAACAATAAAATTAGTATAATACCAAGTTTAGTTGCATAAGAAGAGCAAAACAAGGTTCAATACAAAATTACATAATTCTAGAAGTGTTGTTCTAATTGGCAATTACGTCTACTTAAACAAAAAGTTCCTTAAACATTAGTAAACTTATCAAGTGGAAACGCCATCTTATACCCATTTCGGATTTCATACCTTTTTTATAAAAGTTAAAAAATGTATTAAAAAAAAGAGGAATACAAATAAGAGTTCAGAGAGTTAACGAATAGCAGACAGGGAAAGCGAGCTCTTCCTTATAAGTAAAGTAAACAACACGTATAAAAACAAGCGAAACGACTCCGTTGTAAACCCAAGACAAAACGACTAATTGATGCTCGGGTAAAGTCATTTTCCCTATATGTATTCGGTTCCAAAAGCTACCAAATTAGGCTATGCCTCGCAATATTCTTCTCTTTATTGCAGATCGTTGTCGATGTAAAGTTCATGTCTTTTGTTTGTTTCTACCTCGATTTCTAGATCATTGGAGTTTCTGTTCAGGTTGATGATGATTCGTGCTCCTTCTTCTTCAATCTTGTTATGTGTGTTTCAGTACCTATGTTGATACCAGAGTTCAATCTCCTCATGTAAAGTTGGATTTGGTCTTTTTCTTCTTTTTCAATATGGATCTTACATAAAGAACCATTTCTGAATGTATTTCTTTTCCCCGATGGTTATTCTTCCAGTATGCCATCATGGTTTTCCGAGAGTAAGGATGCCTTTCAAAGTCTGACACAGTTGTGTCTGGCAAGTACTATCTTCATTTTGTCTTTACTTTGCCACAATGCTTTTTTAATAGTTGATTCTCCATAATACTGCTAGATTAGGGCAAAGTGCTTCTGATCTGGTAGAGCAGAGTATTTTCTCTCTGATTCCACCAATCAGAGATTTGAGAACCTTATTCCTTATGCGTGCTGTATGCTGAAATCTCCTGTTGTTTCTCTCTTGTCATCTCTCCTTAATGAAAGAGGCGAATGAGATAACATATATATACTCATTATATTTAGGAGTAAGGGACATCTTCAGAAGCCACTTAATGGCTTCTGTAAAGGTTAAACCTACATTAGGAATAAAATTTAGTGCCTTAACTAACTCCCATATGAACTATGAGAAGGGACATTTAAAGAAAAGATGTTCCCTTGACTCCAGCTCTCCTTCACATAGAACACAATTTACATTGATCGAGATGAAGTGAAGTTGATCTGTAGTACTTGAACTGTTTAGCACCATTAGCCATAGTATGATAGAGTAATTAGGTATGAGTGATTTGTGCGACACAACAGGAATCCAAATATGTTCTGTACTATTATGATTCTGCCATTTCCTAAATTTTGTAGTATTGAAGGTATTAGGGGACAAATTGAGGCATTGGAAGCAGTTCTTTCTTTGTAGATTTGGTTGGTAGTTAAGTGTCAGATATTGAAGCTTAGATGGAATGTTCCATTGACTTCCATGTAGAATAGATTGTACCTTTGCATTGATAAGAACATCATGCCATAGTTGAAATGCTTGAGGATGTCTAATTAAGGAACCATGACCTGTTCAATTGTCAAACCAAAAATGAGCCTTCTCTCCATTCCCCACCTTGCAAGAGACTATTGGTTGAAACATAGGTCTAAGCCTTAATAACTGGGTTAAGGGCCGTGAGAAGGATGGTTTAATAACCAGATACTAGCTTCTTTTAGAATATAAGCATTCAACAATCGGATCTAGATAGATTTCTTTTCGATGAGAATGTTCCAGAGATTCTTGATTAGGGCTGCCCTATTGAATGTTGCAATATAAATCACTCCTAAGCCCCCTTCTTCTTTCCTTTTACAGATTTCTTGCCATTTCACCTTAGCATAGTGACTATCAGAATTTAGGTTTCCCGATAGGAATCTTTTGAAAAGTTTCTCAATGGATTTAATAACCCTTTAGTAAGTGAGATATTTGAGGACCAATGTGTGTAGGGAATTCAGTACAGCTTCGATTAGTTGTAACCTCCCCCCTAAAAGAAAGCGCCTTATTGGACCACATTCCTAATCTCTTTGGAATCTTCTCAATCAAAAGGCAACATTCCGAAAATTGTATTCTTTTGGTAGTGATGGGAACTCCCAAATAAGTCAGTGGAGTAGGTTTTCTACTCATACCTGTTATTTGGGAGATTCTATTCTTCATTAAGTTGGCTTTTGTAGCTAGGACAAATTGGATTTTGTTAAAATTAATCACCAAACCTGATAGGTCTCCAAAGGTAGACAAGGTTGATATAAATAGCTCAATGGATTTGTTATCAGTCTTAGAGAAAAGCAGTAAATTGTCCACAAAACATAAGTTGATCAACCTTATCTTCTTGCATTTAGTGTGAAATTTGAAGGATCTACTATTCCTCACTTTCTGTTAGATTAGTTGACTAAGTACTTCCATTCAAATAATGAAGAGATATGGTGATATAGGGTCCCCCTGTCTTAAGCCTCGTGAACTCCTGAAAACATCTGTTGGAGTACCATTAACTAAAATGGAGTAGGTAGGAGTAGTTATACACTCCTTAACCCAATTGACAACTTCTCAGGAAACCCCAATAATCTAAGAGTCTTTAAGATAAACTCCCATTCCACATGATCAAAAGCTTTCTTGAAGTCCAATTTAAGTAAACAATTCAGTGGACTATTTTTCCTTTGGTACCCTTTCATCAACTCCCGAACCAGAGAGAAATTATCACCAATTCTCCTGCCTTGTAGGAAAGCACTCTGGTTATTAGATATCAACAATTCCAATACCCACTTCAGCCTATTTTCTAGGATTTTAGAAATAATCTTGTAGAGGAAATTGGTACATGCAATAGGCTTATAGTCATCCAAAGTAGAGGCACAAGAGGTTTTAGGAATCAAGCACATTGATCTCCTTCAATAGAATTCCCCTGTAGAAAAATTCTGATACTGCTCTTTTAACCATAAGACCTGTATCTTGCCATGTCCTTTGGAAAAAATGACCATTAAAACCATCTGGACCAGGTGATTTATTAAGATGCATCTGAAACACCACTTCTTCTATTTCTCCTTCTTCCATTGGTGTGATTAGGGTTGCAGCTTGTTCCTGAGAGAGCTTTTCATGAATAAAGGAATTAATAGAGCTAGAGTTAGAATGGGTACAAGAGGATCCATAGAAGTTACTGAAAAACCTCTTAGCTTCCTTAAGAAGGTCCTCATGGTTTGTAATTACCTCCCCATTTTCTAACTTTAAGGAGCATATTATGTTTGTGTTCCTTCTTGCTAAGACTATATTGAAAAAAGAATTTAGAGCATCTTTCATGATCTCTTAGCTAATTAACTTTGGCTCGTTGTTCCATTAAGTTGTTATGGTCCCTAGCTTTTGAGAGATACGACATCAGTAGGGATTTTTTAGTATTCAATAGGCTAGGATTAGTAGGATCCAAGTCAAGTTACTACTGAATGATAGGTGTGCATGAGTACATGTTTTTATAGATAGTTGACATGTGTTTACTATCATAATTGTTGTTTAGTGTTCTAGTTTAGGATTCATTTTGTATGTTTTCACTAAGTTTGATTTCTATTATTGTTCTTATGTGTTTGATGCGAATTGAGGGTAAGAATTGATTATTTTTATGTAAGAAAGAAGAGGGAGCAACTTAGAGGTTGGACAAAAGATCAAAGAGGAGAAGAAAATAAGAGTGAATCTATGACCAATTCCCACGCTCATGGGAATTTGCATAATTCAAGACAATACACGGGGCTTCATTAAACCTAGGGTTTTTAGACTATAAAAGGATAATTAAGCCTCCATCTTCAAAGAGAGACAACACCCACCTGTAGAAACACCATCCTTGAGTGAAGACCACATGTTTGGAGCCTTGAGGAAGGATTGAAGACAAGGATCATCATCAAGATTAGGCAAAATAGCACATCAACACCAAAGTTCCAGGTTTTGGCAAAGAAGAGAAGGAGTCTTTCTACTCAATTTTCTGTCATTTAGATCTCTTCTAGTCTTTGTAAAAATGGTTTATTTGAATGTTGATGTTGTTATGGAGACTATGTTAGGCTGATTTAGTTTTAAGGATTGCTTTTGGACCTATTGTAATGAACTCCTATTTTATTGAACTGAATAAAGTGTCTTTGATGATTGTTATTTTTAATTTTTATCTTGCAAAAAATCGAGAGAGTGAGTGGGATGATATTTGTGTAGGATTGTACAATGAGGGTTGGCAAGCAATATACTAACAATCATGATGTTAATTGAATAGTTAGAAGAGAGATCTCAGCTAGTCAATTGATCACCTATAGGATAGTTTAATAACTAGTTGAATAGGTAGACTCATTGGGTAGGTTGAGAGATTGTCCAATTGATTCTCGTTAATTTGATTAGGGAAAATTAGTTACACCTTGAGAGAGGGTAATTAGTACATTTGGAAATTTTGGTTGAGACACAATTCAATCGATAAAATAGGAGGGAGACAAAATAGGGAAAAAAGTAAGCTCTAGCCTCAAGATTCTTGAATTCAAATTTTTCTGCATTTTGATATTGTCTATTACTTTGTGTTAGTCTTTTAATTTTTCAGATTATTCATATTTAAGAATTCCGTTTCTTAAACAAAGTTATGTTTAAATTAAGTGGTGTCTAGGCATCAATCCCTGTAGGATTGATATCCACTTTGTTTAATTACAAGTCATAACCTGTTCACTTACGGTTTTGGAGCATAAAGCAAGCAGATAGGTTTTACTATCAACAAGTTTTTGGCGTTGTTGATGGGGATTGATTGTTTAGCATCGTATTTAATTTAGATTACTTTGATTAAAGAATTTTTGATACTTTTCCTTGTGTATTTGGAGGTGCATGAACATAAGGAACTCGCGAAGATTGACAGAATTTGGTAACACATCAAGAAATCTTAGAACGGGGAATGAGACATCTAAAGAGATAGATGCCAAGAATAAATAGAAAGAACAATGATGAAAGACAATTATTATAGGGAACAAAGAACTTTTGCAAATTATAATAAGACATAGTATGATTTGTGAACTTCCGATTCTTATTGGACACTCCGGGGTGGCAGAACCACCTAGATTTTTATTGGTCTAATAATGCAAGTACTCATATAGGACATCAAGACCTATTTGAATTTTAGCAAGATTGAATTGGAGCAACAGAGAGTAAGTTGGACAAGTTTATGGAGATGTTTGGTTCCAAATTAACAGATATAGAAAAGGACCTGAAGAGGATGTTTTCCAACCAAGTGGAAAGTCATAAGAAAATGGAAAAGAAATTCGATCAAGCTTTGGAAAATCATGCTATTTCTATTAATAACCTAGAGATTCAAATAAGACAACTTTCCCATGAATTTTGTAAGAGAAGCGTGGAATAATCTCTGAGAAATATGGAATTACATCAATGAGAGAAATATGAGGCTATCACACTTAAGAATGAGGAAGAGATAGAAGAACCAGTGGAATACCATGCTGAACGCTACTTTATTGAAGAACAAGAGTCGAAGAAAGAGGTTGAAGAAAAGAATGCTAACCCTCCCTATTATTCACCAGTTCTTGATATACCAAAGGTAAACATCGAAAAAGCTTGGGTAGATATCCACGCAAATAACCCTATCCTTTGGATTGTTAATGATAAAGAGACGTTCAACATGAATGATGTATTTAAGAATCCGAAGGATAGTAGCTCATTCAGGATAATTGATGTGTTCAAATCTTCTGAAGAACAAAGGGATGAAGAACATATGACGACAGACATCGAGTTTGAGGGAGTTATGAAAGTCTCTGTTTATGAAGCGGAAGAAGCAGAGGAGAAGAAGATGATTAAGGAAGAAAGAGAGCAACTCACCTTCATACAGGATAAACTGTTGGATTCGTTGGAAGATTCAGGGAGTTTCATTTTTCTTTATTTTATTGACAGTTTGTTAATGAAAAGGACATTTATGAAATTAATTGGTTTTCTTAACTTTATCAACATTGTTCTTCATTTTATTTTTCAATTTGTAGCTTACTTTTAGGCTACAAAACTGGTGTTGAATGAAAAAGGTGGAAGCGAGCCGCTTATAATTGATTTTGAATGAGTTTTCAAGGATAGAGAGTTGAGCTATCGACGTTAAAAGAAGCATTGTATGGGAGGCAACCTATAGATGTTTATTTTCTTTTAATTGTCTTTGTCTATTTACTTGTTTGATTTTTATAATCATGTTGATTTGATTTGGATTGATATTTCTTTGGATTTTGTGTGAATTTCAATTTGTTCCCATCTCAAATTTCTTGTTGATGATATTATCTTAATGTGTTTGTAGGTTTTGGGATCATGGAGAGTACATATAAACTTGGAATAAGGTTTGAAATTGTGAGGATCACCAATTCCCACGTTCGCCAGAATTGAAGTGATTCCCACAAATGTGGGAAATCTCTCCAAGTTTCTGGAGAGAAAACCCACTTTTGTGGGAATTGTGGTGATTCCTATAAACGTGAGAATCCTCTTTAGAAAGTTTCTATAGAGGAATAACACTCTCACGGAGGGAAACTTAAGTTTCCCTCCCTCTTTTTTTCCTCTCACTCACTTTCAAAATTTCGCTCCCTTTCTCTCTAACCCACGATTTTCTCTCCTTCCATTCTCTAAAACTCTTCATTTTTCATCTAGATTCTTGGTATTTTCTTCATCCATTTCCATTAATCTTATATTCTTTCATGTTTTTCATGCATTAATCATTCAAAAACATAAGGATTTAGGTAAGATTTTGCTCTATCTCTCTAAAATACAAATTTCACTTTCTCTCTCTTATTTTTGTAGCTTTTCTTCTCACAATGGCTCCACCAAGGATGATTAGGGTTAAGCAACTAGTCGACGAGCTCCGCCTCTAAGTTTTTTGTGAAGGCAAAACTGACTTAGCAGCAACTTACTGAGCTCCATTTTCGATTTACTCAGAAGAAGAAGGTGCACGTTTCTGTGACTTTAGGAATAGAGCAATAGTCACTCCTATGTATTTGGATTTTGAAGTGTTAGAAAATATAGGAGTGAGACGTCGACTTGAACAACTAGTTACAAACATAGGGTGGAATAAATTTGTTTGGTGCAATGTACCTATTTATGCCACCATAACTTTAGAGTTTTTTTACAACAGTTAGGTACAACACTAAAATGGATTTATTTTAGTTTAGGTTAGGTAGAAATGTTTTTAAACTTAACTATTTTTTCATGCGTGAAATGTTTAATTTGTCAAATATAAAAATCTTAGATGGTCACGCTGATTTTGATATCGATTCTTATTGGAAAACTTTAACTAGTGAAGAACATTTTGACTTAAGAAATGCGCCAAATTCTTTAATTTGCAGTGCCAAGCATTTACTTCTACACAAATTTATGTATTTGGCTGTGTTTAACAAAACTGAAAGCAACAAATGCTTAGAGAAAGAATTTTTCTTTTTATGGTGTATGGATAAGAAAATAAAAATCGATACGCCTTATAGAATTTTTAGATCTATAGTAAGTGTTGAGAACAAGAAGAGTTCCTGCTTTGGGATGGCTCATATTGCTTCTACTTTGACTGTGCTTTATAATGTTAATTTGAAAATTTTGGTTACAATGTTACACGATATGTTTATCATATTGTATTTGAGGTGCTCCAAGATTCTGGAATTCCATTATATGGAACTTTGCAATCCTCAAATGCTTGTAGCAGTGAGGAACAGGAGGTACCGGTACAGCTGCATCCCAACCCTCCACATCCCGAGCAGCTCTGAAGTCAGAGAAGGAAGCAGTAGAAGCAAAACCAAGTGCACCAGTGGAGGTCAACCAATTCCAGTAAATTCTCGACCAAATGGCTTCCAACTAACAACAGGTGACATCCCAACTCGATGAACTCGGCACTCACATGCGGCAAGTTCATAAGGAGCAACATAGCTTGAAGAAGAGGTTCCTTAACTTCTGTCAGAGGAACAACTTTAAAGCTTCTTCGCCCACACCGTCATCACCATCTTCTTCATAAGCCATTTCTTACCTTAAACTTTTCATTTCTGTTATTTCTTTTGTTTTGTTTAATATCTTTTGTTTGTGTTATGTCTTTTGTTTGGTTTAATTTCTTTTGTTTAGTTTGATGTCATATGTTTGATTTTATATCTTTTGTTTGGTTTATTGTCATTTGGCTCGTTTTATTTCTTTTGTTTGGTTTGATATCATTTTCTTCTATTTGGTTTGATATCATTTGTTTATGTCCATTTCTTTTGATGGGTTTGTTGTCATTTTTGTTTGGTTTGATGTCATTTTCCCTTCATTGGTGGTTAGCTTGTCACATTGAGGACAATGTGAACTTTAAGTGAGGGGAGGTGACATTGACTTTCTTAATTACATCGTTGGCATTTTGTTAATTAGGATGCATGTGTAGGCATATTATATGTGCTTTGTGTCAATAATGGTGCTTTGTGTCAGCAATGGAACTGCATTTGAGTCACTATGATAAATATTGTCATAAGTTTCTGCCATGTTAGTTGGAATTAGATTGAATACATGCTTTAACTCAGATTAGGTTACTTGAGTAGAAAGTGAACCATATAGAGTGATGAAAAGTAGTTGGTTA
>JAOSBN010000009.1:24655623-24668928 GCA_027563595.1 Erythroxylum suave
AACAAAGTTAAAAAAAACTATTTTTGACTTAATGAAATAAATATTTTATAAAAACAAATCAAAACTCAAAAGAATTTGTAAAATGAATTCTAATTTTAATAAAATAATAGTTATTTTCAATGTAATAAAATGTAACTATTTATTTTTATAATTAAATTACTTATATATTATTTTGAAATTGATACATTAGGATCAGTAAAGTGATTAATTCATTTTAAGGTTAATATGAATATATATATGCATAATGAATATATTATATAAATATGAAAAATAAAATAAAAAGTTTTAAAAAGCATAAATACATATATGCATAACATACATATGTTGTCAATATGAAAAATAAAATAATAAATTTTATAATTTTAAAAAATAAAGCAAAAATTTTTTAAATTTATTTTTAAAAATTTATTAAAAATCTTGGCCAAAAATAGCCAGTGGGCAGCCCGTGGCCTGAGCAGGCTAGGCGGGCCGGGCCATGGACCTCTCTACGGGCCGCCCATCAGGGGGCTAAAACTGCCCACTAGCCATTTCGGCCCGCATGGGCTGAGCCACGAGCCGGCCTTCTGCGGCCCCTGCGAGCCGTGTGTTGAAATTGGTCGACGCAATTTTTCAACAAACCAGGTTGGGCCATTGCCGGTTCAAGCCCATCCCGACTCGTTGACATCTCTAACCAAAAAGCACTTTGATTCCGGTGTTAGATTTTGGAAACAATTAGCTTGTGTATGATATAAGAATTATTTACTTTATTTTATGTATAAGTATGTGATGTGATTGATGTCGACGAATGCTTACTTTAATAAATTGAAAAGTGATTCGATGATAACTAAAGGAATGAGCATGTGAGAGGGGAAGAGAAAGATTTACACAAAAAGAGCTTTGTTACTTTTCCCTTTTATTACTTGCAATCATTTTCTGCTCTCTACTGGCTAACATTTCTGGCCTATTTATAACCTTAGGAAGTCAATGAAGTTACGGACTTTCGTGACTCTAAAATATTATAGTCATTTATGATATTTTGCCTAATATTTGTTTTACCTCTTAGTTTTTTATCATTTTGGACTTAAAGAGTTTATAATTGGATATTATAGATATTTCTACATAATCAAACACACGATTTCTTAGACTTTATATATTAAGTTTCAATAATACCTCTATTAACTTGTCGTAATTAAATGTATTTTTATGGTATAAAAATTAGTGTGGAACCTAAGGCTTTATCCGGCCTGTGGTTGTAAATATTAGAAGCAAAGTTATACCTTGAGATTGGAGACTGATAAAATAGCTTTTGAGTTTAGACACGAGTTATGCTTTTCTTAAGTGGAGTGATCAACACAACTATGTGGTGTTAAGTTTAATAAAAGTTCCTCAAAACGAGATAGTTTAGAGAGAAGTTAGACATGGTTATCTAAAAAATTATTATTATGTAATGAATGAAAATTGGTTAAAAGATAAGCAGTTATGGATCTTAAAGCTTTGAGGTTCCTTTCTTTATCTTTTTAACATTTAAGTTCCTTTTTATCATTGTATCAATTACATTAAACTCCTTAAACCCATCTAATTTAAAATATTATGTCCATAAGTTGCAAAAACTGCAGGAAAAAATGATCTTAGTCGATGTTATATTATTCCATTTTTCTTTTGAATGTGTCTTTGTGAGTAACTATTTTAACGCATGACTTGAATAAATCAATTAGGACCGTAAAATACCTTTTGAATCACATAATTACTGCACACATTAGTCATTAAAGAAAGTTTTTTAGGACAAAATCTCAGAGAAAATCATGTATTTCTCTTTTATTGTGGCAGTCTTAAGTTTATTTTGAATGAATCGACCCTCGTACTCCACTAAAGATATACAACAAAGATGTTCAAATATCAAAAGGCCCAAGTTAAAGAATTTAACAGTGCTATAATAAAGATATACCTGGACTCAACAAAGTTTAAAACATCTAATTTTATTACTTTTGAACTTATCCAATAAGAAATATGCTTTTAAACTAATCTAGAGAGGAGAGAAAGAGAAAGAGAAAGAGAGAGAGAATTTTTTTAATCCTACTTGCCACATTACATATATATATATATATATATATATATATATGTTAAAGTTTTTTTTGAATGTGTCAAAATATTTAAATTTAAACTGAATTTTGGTAACAACGTTAGGGTCCAATTTGACTCTTTTGCCTTTTTAGAAACTTTAGTCTTTATAGTAACTAGTTACTCCTTTGAAAAGCATTATTTAAGTTTTAATTCATTCTCCTTTTGAACTTCCCTAATAGTTTGAAACTTAATTTAATATGCTTGGTTTTACTATATTAAATGTGATTTTTTTTGCAATAGTTATACCTAATTTATTGTCAATGTAAAAGAGAAGCACTACCCTTTTGTTTCATTCCAAGATTTGCTAACAATTTCCTTAGCCATACACATTAATTTGAAGTGCCAAAAATTACAATAGAATTCACTTTAATAGATGATTAAACAAAAATTTTACTTTTTTATGCAAAGTAAATACACCAATATTAGGAGAAAAAAAACATAACTAGAAAGTATTCTTCATATCATCAATAAAGGTAGTCTAATGACTATTAATATATCCCATCAAATTAGAGCTCTCTGCCTTCTTATGAATTAATCCATAATTTAATGTTCCTCTCATATACCTTAAGACCCTTTTAGCTACACCAAAGAGAATTTTACTTGACTTTTGTATGATTCTTTATAACAGCTAAATGTATACATAAAGTCTAGTCTTGTGGCTCTCAAACATAATAGTTTCCCAATTAAACTTCTGTACAAGGTTATACCAGTCTTTTTCTAACCATCTTCTTTTAATAATTTGAAGGTCATAGTAAGAGGACATGCTACTCACTTATTCCTTTTTATATTGAATTTCTTAAATATAGATTCTATATATTTTGACTGACTAATGAAGATATAATCTTCCTCTTGCTTAATCTCTATGTCAAGAAAGTAGTGCATCTATTTAAGACTAAACATCTCAAATTTAGCTTCAAGTTTTTGTTTAAATGATGCTACAAAGTCATCATCATCTCTAGTTATTATCAAATTATAAACATACAATTATATAATCAACTTCACAAATTTGTCTTCAAACAACACATAGAGAGTAACTTCATTTTCACGTATCTGAAGCACATACTTAATCAAGTATTCATCAATTTAGTAGTCAAACCCTTACGTTGCTCATCATATAAGGTCTCCTTGATAAAGTCATTCGAGAATGCTAACTTGATATCAAGATGGAATAGTTTATTAGCTAATGTAACCAATAATCTTATATTATCATGCCTTACAACTAGTGTAAAGGTTTCAAAGTAGTCAAAATCTATATTGTTGAAGATGCCCCTTAATAATAAGTCTGATAACCTTCTAAGTAATTGGTATTCCATTAAAAACTATGTTTCCTTCTTTTTTTTTATTATGGAAATATCCTCTTTTAGAGTTGCAACCCATTTTTTCTTAGTTTTTAGCTCATTATACAGAGTTGGCTCAATAACTACTAAAATGTGCCCCTTAAAAAATTTTAGTAAGAGATCTTGTTCCTATAATTAAAATTTCAATGTCTTGATAATCAATTACCTTTTATAAAACCTTTCCCTCGTAATGAAATGGTAAAGAGTCTATGTCTTAAACTTCACAAACCAATAACATTTTACCAATTTGATTAGGTAAATTTATCAACTATAGTATCTCGGCACACTTGAACATTCTTTGTTAGAAATTGAAAATTTTATAAGCTTTACTTGTACAAATGTATCCCAAGAAGACCCCAAGTTCACTGTTAGTGTCTAACTTTTCTTTAACTTAAAAAACATTATATAATACAGGCTAACAAAAACTTTCATGTTTAAAATAGACAGTAAGTTACTAAAATATTTTCATATGGTGTTCAAACTTCTAGCATCTTAGTAGATAGTATGTTAAGTAAATACATTGAGGTATTCACTCATTCTACCCAAACTTCTTTATTACTTCTTTTTTTGCTATTATTTTGTTTACCATCCTTATAATGCTTATGTTCTTCCTCTTTACAACTCCATTATATTCAAGGGTGTATAGAGATATCAATTGGTGATTAATTCCTTTTTTGACGCAAAATTCTTTAAGCTTCTTGGAAGCACATTTATAATTATTATTAGATCCTAGTTATTTAAGTAAAGGCATGTTGCTTTCTTAATTATTATTTTCAACTGCTTTACAAGTACCTCACTTTTATATTTCAAGAAAGCAATCCAATATACTTGTTATAAGCAGCAATAGATGACACAAAATTTTGCTTCCATTTAGTAAGACGTCGTTCATAGGTCCACATATGTCAAAGCAAAATAGTTCTAACCTCTTATTAACTCTCCAATATAAATTTTTGAAAGGAAATCTTGCTTGCTTCCCAAGTAGGTATGTTGTTCATAATTTATTAGCTTCTGTCACCTTAGGAAGGCCTTGCACAATATCATTTCATTCATTTTTTCCAATATGCTAAGGCCAGTATGTCTTAATCTATTGTGTGATAGTATAGACTCATTGATAGAAGCAACTTTAGCATAATTCATAAAATTTGTCTCTTTAGAAATGGTTTTAGTATTCTACTCAACTAAAAAAGTTTGTTGTTAATGCAAACTCTCATCATTTTAGCTCTTTTACAGTCAGTTATCATATATTCACTCTTATCAAAGTTCACAACATATCTTTTTTCAATAAATTAATTGGTAAGGTCACTCATTTGTGACTAGAAGGTTACGAGTTCGAGTCACGAAAATACTCTCTTTGTAAAATACAAAATGAAGATTGTGTACAATTGATAACCTTCCCTTGACTCTCGTAAAGCAAGGAGTCTTATGCATTTGGGTTTGCCACTTTTAACTAATAATCAACAAAATTTGATCAAGTCCAGGAAAGTATACTAGTTATTAACTTGATACCTATTGAAATATTTACAACAACATATCCTCTTTCTTTCACCTTCAATAGAGCACCATTGCCAATTTTGACTTAAACTTAGAAATTCTCCAAAACTTTGGAAAGAGATTCATCATAAGCTATGTGACATATACATCTTGAATCCACAATCTAAGAATACTTACTAATGTAAGATGATAATGCAATAATAGTGAAAAGAGTTTCTTTGATTCCTTGTTCCTCTTTCTCATTGTTTTAGCAGGTTGTATTATTTCTTTGTTTTACTTTTGCATACTTTTTTAGTGTATCCCATGTAGCACCCCACTCCAATCCTACATGTGCTTGTACATTTATCGAACATTCAAACACATGCTAGGTAAAAACGAGGCGCTAACTAGAGCATTCACATCACTTAACATGGCATCATAATTTAAAATGCAATACTCATTATCCAAAACTCAATTCCTCATTTCATTGAGAAAACATAATGTACATTGTAGTATTTCATTACATGATCCATATGTACATACAACATCAAAACTATAAGAGTCTAGTACTCTTTTACACATTTTATATGAAAGAGGAATAATACAAAAACTCTATCTAGATCCTTCAATCTCAGCTGACAACCTTTGAGCTATTTCTTCTATCCAAAATGTAATTCTATATTTCTTCTAAGTGATCTTAGAAGCTATGTCTCCTCTATCGTGTCTAAAAGTGTTACAATTTTGGTGAGTTTTGTGAACTCAGTGAGCTACCCATCATCGATGGCTCGCATAGAGCACATAACATATAATTCATATTCAATTTTTATAAGCACATAATTCACACCACTTCATTAATCATCATGGTTAATCAAGACAATTTTGTTCATTTATTTCACATTTCACATTCAGAACAATTTATACAGTCAATTCGATCATTCATATAATGTATATCAAATTGTATGTGCAATACTAATAGGACTCACTTCCATTTATTACGTTGTTTTGATCGAGTGTCCTTTTCACTGTCCCGTATCTATTGTAGATACCGGGCTCATTAATAACGGTCTCTTATCCGTTGAGGATATAGGGCTCATTATACATAGTGAGCCAGAGGCTCCTACAATATTCTAAGCTTTAAGTTCTTTTTCCCTTGCGACTCCGGTCATAACTACCTTTATCTTATTATGCATTCATATAATGAAATGCATCATATGTATTCAGTCAAACTCTTTGTTCGATCATTCACATTCACATTCACATATCATTGGACCTAAGTCCAGCATTCAATAATAATGTTGAGTACACCTATTTTTTTCAAATTCAATACAATGAGCACTTCCAATATGTTTTTCATGCATCAAACACCTTGGACATTCAATGTACAATATCAACATGTTCACATCACATAATAATTCAATAAAGAATTTACACAAACAACAAATTAGTGTGATACCATCTAGGTCTCTCATAGTATGCTCCAGATAGCTATTGCCTCAACATCCCGGTAACATCTGGATGCTGCCTCTCTAATTTCTCTTCTATATCATGTAACACATACACATTTACACACATTACAACTTTGCACAATTACTTAGGTACTTATTTATGGACATATGTATATATGTCAAATACAATGCATGCTCAATAATAGTCTGAGAATATTTCCTTAATTTACTTCTCATATTCATTTAACATCATCTTTCAATCATTCTTTAATACCTAATGCACTTTACTCACTTTAATAACTTAATTCATCATCAACCAGGTTCATTCAAGATCTCTTTCAAGCCTAAATACATCATAAGGAAGTACTTTAACATTAGTTGGTTCAAACATCACTCAAAAGACAACCTTTTTACTCTATATGTCTACCCACGATCATTGTATCCCTCCCACGATCGTGACAGAACATCATAGAGCTGGCCATGATCGTGGTGGTCTTGCCACGATCATGATTGAACCATTTTCTTGTCAGGACATAATCGTGCCCTGTATTTTTTTCCTCCATTTACACGAATCCAACACATATACTAACAACAACACATATACTAACAACAAATTTACTCCAAAATTTCCAAAATTGACATCCCTTATTGTAACATCATTTCATACAATTAAACTCTTCAAACTGTATTCATTTGATTCATCATCTTTTACTTAATCTTTTCATAAATGCATCCTAACTTCCTCCATAATATATATATCATTCATAATGCATCTAACAATTCATTTCCATAGTTCATCATTTAGGATTCATAACCTCTTCATTTTTACCTCAAATCTATCTCAATAACATTCATAAGACAACTCATAACTTAAGGTTCATCATTCATACAAAAAAAAAAAACATTTCATCATCTCTCATTATTACTCCAAATCCTCATTCCAAGAATATTACTCCAACACCTTTCTTATACCTTAAATTCTCAATTTATTTCTTCACACAATAGAGTATAATTCATGGCTTTCATATCCTCAAAATAAGAACACATCATATGCATTGATTCATCAATTCCTACACTCTCCACATACATGAAAAATGGAATACAAAGATGTCCATTTATTCATCAACATTATTAATCATTTTCCCACATCATGTACACTAGAAATCTATCCCAAAGACATCCTTATAACACCTCATAAATTATTACTCATCCTAAACTAAAAAAAAAAAGACATCAATATTTTCATTCTTCATCCATGATGCATATGTATATTGATTACTATTCTTATGATCATTCAATATCAAATAATCACCATATTTGTTTCATTTATGACTACCCATAAAGATTAACATGCTACTTACTTGATTTACTCTTAAGCTTCTTCAAAACCACCAAGAAACCCTAATTCCTTATGTCACACGATCATCCTCTTAGAGGTGGAATAGGTTAGGTTTACTTGTGGCAAGATGATGAAGACAATAAAAATAGGAGTAGCAAGTGAAAGATGAGAACAAGCACAAAGTTGTGAGGTGAGATGGATATCATGAATGGAGAAGAAGAAGAAGAATGAAGAAGATCACTTAGAGAAGAAGAAAGCAAGAGACAAAACAATGAAAATGGTATTTCATTATTGAAAACTATCATGGGTTAAGACATGGTGTGTTAAGTGACACTTGTCACTTGCCACTTGTCCATTTTCTATGGGTGTCACTTAGTCCTCTTTAATAACCAATCCAATTACTACTCCAATTGTCTCCCAATTTTCCATCACATTGGTCATTAAATCCTAAATTCATCTATCAAAATTTCTATTGCCATTTGAGACTTATTTCTACTTCCATTTATCGATTGTCTTGCCACTCGGCATTTTTCCTAGTTCAAAAATATCAAAAATTTCAGAAAATTTTGAATTTCCACAAAAAATTCTATATCAACATTTATACTTACCAAATCAATTTTCAAGATAATTAATCCACCATTTATATCATAATTACATTAAAAATCAATTATACCCAGAAAATGTGAAATGGGAGCACGAACAGTCATTTTATTGTGTACAAGGATCAAATTCATCTATATGTATGCTATATGATGCATGAGCATGAAATGCACTTTCTAACTTCTCAATAATGTCTCTCATGTACAATATTCTAGGAATCTAACTCTTAGCATGGGAAAACGGGATGTTACATCTCATTTGGTTACAATACCTACAATTTGCATTAGGCCTATACCTGTAATAGTAAGGATTATAATTTGTTTTCTTACAATAAGAACAAGATGCAAAATTGCCTTTCTTTTACCCGACAGCATGCTGACATCCTTTCTATCTTTGATTCCTTTTCTTTTCATCATTCTTCTTTACTTCTCTTTGACTTGTATTTACTTGTCAGGTTTGTCCTCAACCTTAAAAGCTCCTTTTGTTTTTCTTAGCTTAAAACTCTTTTTTTTTTTTAGCTTGAAGAGAGTTTACAAGTTGTATTAAGTTGATTTGTATAATATCTTTGGACTTTTCTAAAGTTGATATTTTGGCCTTAAATATCTCAAGAATACTAACAAGGACTTTATCAACTGTTCTTTTACCTTATAAAACTTCCTCAAGCAACCTAAGTTGATTTACAGCTTTCCTAAGTTTTTAGACTTACCCATCTTCATCATCTTAAATTCTCTTCATAAATTGGGAACTTGAAGTTGTTTTTTTAATCCCTTTTGGATCTTTGAAAATCCTCTTTAATCTAATTTTAGGCCTTATTACCAATCATATAAGCTATGATCCCTGCAAAATTTTTCCTCTATAACTAAAGTATGTATGATAGCCAAAGCTTTATATCTCTTTTCTTTTGCATCATTATAGTTCTTTAGTTAATTTACTATTGGATTATGTGGAGGTTGAGGTAGATTAGCCTTTGTCTTGACCGCATTCCAAAGAAGAAAGACTCTAAAATAAGATATCATCTTAACTACCTCAAGTGCTTCAAATTATTGCTATTTTTGACATAATAAAAATAATTATATATAGTATATAGTCAGTGATAGAGCCAGGAATGTCCTAGAGCTGGGACTAATTGGACAGCGAGGGACTGGTGGCAAAGACTTCTGACAAATTCAAAATTAATTCAAAAAATAATTTCACAAAGTACATTCATAAATGAAGTTAACTAAAATATTCAAATTATAATATCTTTACATAATTTTAGAGACATTAGAGCTAATAGATGATAATTGTTTTCGGCGAGTCGCCGTGGCTCCACTAAAATTATAGGCTCCACTTTTCACATCCAATATGTTGAATTTCAGACATCTAACTTGGAGAAACGTATCAAACTAAATTGGCTGAATGGAAATTCAGTGTACACCACCACTTGTCCCTCAAGGTTCACCATTAACTCACTTCCAAAAAGCCCCAACTCTCAGTGCCCTCAAAATTCCATTTTCGTTACACTCGTCACTGAACCTCATTCTTTACCAATAATCCTTTAAGGCCCAAAAATTTTAAATAAAACAAATACGTTACTCAAATTGAAAAACAAGGAGAAGAATCAAACCTCTTGTTGGAAAGGAAGTCCAGAGCATGCAAAACCAAGTTGTATAGATACTCAACCTTTCTACTGTAGACTTGAACAGAACCCTGAAGCAGTAAAGCAGCTACATTTCCCACTATACAAATAAATGAACACAAATTGTTCGTTTAATAAAAATTATCTAAAAACCAAGAAAAAGCAAAATTAATTGTAAAAAACAAGACAAATCAATAAAGCCCCAACCTTCAGCAAAATTCACGGAGAAGTGGCAGGTATCCTCTTCGGCCTTTGCGACTAGTAATTTCACCAGAGTAGATCTTGAAGAGGTACTCCTCGAGTTTCTTCGCGAGATCGACCTCCCAATTGGCCTCTAGGTCACGCTCTGCTTGCACGATGTGGAACTTTCCGAGTTCTTCTTTGTTGCTGGTCATTGGGAGAGTAGCGCATAGAGTGTGTAAATATTGTCAGGGAGTTGGATATCCATTGGTCTTAGTGGTGAGCAAAAAGGTCCTATAAAATGTTGGTAAGCGAATCGGCCACCAGGGACAAACCGAGGCTGGTGCGAGGGCTTGTCCCTCTGTAGTTGCGCCCCTGTATATAGTTCTATATAATGAAATGACGCCTTGGGTTCTAGCAAAAAGAAAAGAGAATCCTTATGTTTTACATTTAATTAAATTTATTAAAATTGTTTAAATAACATGTATATTTTATTAAATAATGGAGGTGTTCAAGTGGAGAAGTTTACTAAAGCCATATTTTTTAAAAAATTAAAGTTAATATATTACTAAAACTATAAGTGTATGTATAATCCTTTTACATGGAAAAAAGAGCAAAATCTACAACAACGTCTCACCAACAAACCACATACAATCAATTACAACATGAACCTCTCGCTAAATTAACCAATGCACTCGAAGTTCCTAACTAATAGCTTCTTGCAGCCCTTTAGCGATGATAGTCTCCCTAATCAAATTAACAATAGTAAAAGCAAGCTCATACTTAGGTTGTTCCACTTCTTTAAAGATACGACGATTCCTTTCCCTCCAGATGTGATATACTACCATCTAAAACGAAGTTCTGATGAGAGCCCATCTCTCATCCAGGTCTGGAATGCCACACTACATCATTCAACACCTGATTCCAATCAAAAGACACAAATGGAACCCCTATCATATGCAAGATACGGCTCCATACTATTTTGGTATATGAGCATTGAAAAAACAAATGATTTTTACTCTTATGCTCTTGCTTACACAAAACACAAGTGGGATCATAGTTTCCAAACCAACGGTCCTTGGCTCTCAATCTATTTTTAATAATTAACCACACAAAAATAGCATATTTAGGGCTAAGTACTATGTCCATACCACATCTGCCCATAGGGTTTCCCCCGACGCTCTCTAAAGACTATGGGCTAATTTGGTCGAAAATTCCCCATTGGTGCTAGCCACCCAAACCTACCTGTCCGGCTGACTTTGAATGGACATACCATTCAAATGACATTCAAGCACTTGTTCAAATCTATATGTACACAAATGTGTTCCCTCCTGAACTATCCAAGACATTGTAGCTTCTCTATGAGTTCGGTTCTTAAGAGCTACTAGATCAGGCTGCAGCCACAATGGGCTGAATGTATGCCAGTTATCACACCAAAAGGAGGTCCCCTCTCCATTCCCATCCATAGTTTTAATTAGAGGACATGTTTTGTTGCGAATCGCCAACAAACTTTTAAAAAACCATGATTGCTCATTCCTCAATGGTAGTTGTCAGAAATTGTGCCCGCTAAGATGATAACTTTGGACCCACTGGACCCACAATGCCTCTTTATCCTCAAAAAGTCTCCAAATCCGCTCCATGAGTAGCACCCTTTGCATTTGAGAGATTGAGATAATCCCTAAACCCCCTTGTTTTTTCAGCATCACCACCTCACTCCATTTTACTTTGGCTCCCCTGCACTTTTCATGCTTACCCGTCCATAGGAAGGATTTTAAAATCTGATCCATCTCCTTAAGAACTCTCTTGGGAATCACCACATGAGCACTCCAATGAATGTGCATGCTGTTCAATACTGAAACAATAAGAGTAACTCTAGCCATTAGTGATAGGAATCGGTTTTGCCAAGCACTAATGCGACCTTTCAATTTCTCCAGTAATGGCAAAAAATCAGAATAATTTGGCTTACTTGCTATAATCGGTACCACCAGATACCTGAATGGTTCCCCTTGGAGAGGTAATCCAACCACACTAGTAAGCCTATCCAAATCTTGAATATCGGACGACACAAATAACCCACTTTTTAGAATCCATTTTAACAACACATATTTGGAAGCATTGAGTATTTTTTAGGAAGGAAGGGTATTCTCACTTATGTTCTCTTATATAGCCCTTTAAGATCCTTAGTACTTTGATACTATGTCAAAATTTCACAAGCTTTACGGTGATTTGTTCTCAAGCACTTATTACAATCTCAAAAACAAAGATGAACAACAAAAAACATAAATTACTTTTTACTTTTTTATTGCATAAAAAGCGTATAAACAAAAGATTAAGTTTAATACAGGTTAACATCAAATCATGATTTGAAAACATCCCAAAAATCATGGATAAAAGATATGGAAATCTAAAAGAACAACAAGATAAGTTATTCTTATCATAGTAATACAAGGAATTTAACTAATGTATATTAGAATCAATATGGTCTAATTCACGATCATGGGACATAGCGTGTTCATCTTTAGAAGTATGAAGTTGTGCATTAGTGAACACACAACTTAATGCACAATCGGGTTGGAGCCTGTATCATAAGATGGAGCAACTACAGAGGGCTATATAGCATAAGATGCAGGCATGTTTTTACTTGTATGTATTTTCTTTTTAGGCTTCATCGAAACTACACAGATTAAAACAAGAACCTGTCTGTACCTATGTTATTTTATGAACTTATTGAAAACAAGTTAAATTGAAATTAAAGAAATAATGGCTTTCGTTCTTCATAGAAATGCATCAACACCAGCAATTTTCTTCCTTTCCTTTTCATTAATTAGCTGCAATTGAATCTGGAGTTGATGGATAAAAAACAGTTTAGTATATAGTACTAAGTCCGGATCTTCTATCCAAGTTAACCCTGTCTTATTTTGTCCAATGTCCAAATGACGCCGTGTTGTATAAAAATTTGGCAGGCGTTATTAAACTTGGACAGACGCCTGTGGGACCCACCTACAGACGCCATTTTTAAGCCACAGCCAAAAGCCATCTTTTGTTTTAGAAAGCCACTTTTTGTTGTTTTGAAACGTTATTTCAGAGGTTTTGATTTTTTGCTTATTTTTGCTATGAACCAAATTAAAAATAACGTTTAAAATTTAATGATATTATTTAATATCATTAATAAATAAATAATTTCATAATAATAAGAATAAGAGTAAGTAGAAAATT
>JAOSBN010000009.1:24680000-24703400 GCA_027563595.1 Erythroxylum suave
AATTTTTCCTGGAAAAATAGTCAAAATCCTCCATTTCAGCAGAATGTTAGGCAACCACCTGGATTTCAAAGACCACCTAATCCATCGGGACATCAAAAATCAAACCTAGAAAGCATGATGGAATCCATGTTACTAGCCCAAAGACAACAAGATGAAACTATCAAGCAATTAACTTCTAAAGTAGACTTATTGGCTGCTCATAATAAGTTGCTTGAGAATCAAATAGCAAATCAGGCTAGTTCCTCAACCCCACCACCAGGAAAATTACCTAGTCAGTCTGAAAAAATCCACATTAATTTATGTAAAAACTATGACAAAATAGATCTAGAAATTAATAAAAACATCAACTTATAAATAAGCTTTGACAAAAGTCTACTTATTTCAGCCTTTTCATTTTTGGCAAATCCTTTCTCAAGATCCTCAAGGAAACCCTTAGCCATGATAATCTGACTAGACATAGTGCCCCGAAAAGCTTCTAGAATGGCACGTTTAATGTTCATCAAGCACATCCGATTCGACCTATCCCATTTTTCCATCTCCCTCTTTTGATCAGAGGTACTCTCTATAGTAAGTGGATCAAGTTGATCGATTCGTAAAGAAAGATCCAAGTCCATGACTCTAAGAACAATCAAAACGTTCTCCTTCCATGACTCAAAATTGGCGCCATTAAGCATAGGAAGTGAATCAACACTAACAGAGATATTTGCTATAGAAACAGGAACTGAACAGAGAACAAAACAAAAAAACCTAATTACTTACATAATAACACTATAATATGCCAAATTAATTATGTACAGATAATGGTATGGCCCCATCACAAAATAACTAGCACAACATTAATATTTAGTCTTTGGACAGAAATACTAACTTGTAAGTGGTACCTTGGTTTAGTGATTAAACATTGGCAAGAACACATGTCAAACAATAAACCTTTCTTTAGACTGATTTAAAGTTCATATATTATACTGAATAATTGCCACACATTTACCACCACAAGTGTATATGCAATTTGGGCCAAATATTAACTTTCCTTTGGGCTAGTTAATATTTGCATAAATAACATACACACAAAACTTTTTAACATTCTAAGTTAAATTAATTTTCACAAAAGAGGTTGCTTTGGCAAAATGTTGCTTCAATTAATTTAATTTCAAATGATATATGTTTCTTTAAATTATCAAAATTTGAAATTAAAATAACCAAATTTTGCATAAGCTGTATGAAAGCGTTATAGCTCCAATTTCTTGATGCTATGATGTTAACAATCCTGTCAGCTCAAATTGAGAATTGAGTCAAAATTTTACAAATCAAACAAAAAATTATAAATTTTGAACTCTCTAAAAGTCATCCCTTATAATATTAATCCGTAATATGCATACTAACAAGTATAAATTTAAAACTTTCTATGATGCTAAAACTTTAGGGTTATTGCTGGTCTGAATCTATTGGTCAATATATAAAATAAAAATCTATGACTTTATTAACAAAATAGATAGAACTGTAACTTTATTAACAAAACAGAAAGAACTTTTATTGGTTATTGGATAAAGATGAAAGCTAGCAGCCTTATGAAAACATCCAATGGTTAAACAATAACATCTTTATACAATGGTTAAAACTTAAACCAAAGCTTATATATTAGAAAACAAAGCAGTGTTCTTGAAAGCCATGAAAAAAAGGAACTTGAAAGCCATTAAAGGTGGTTCTTCTATTTATCCAAAGTTAAGTCTTTATTAAAACAAAAGGTCATGAATTTTATGAAGAAGCAGATGACAGACATAAATTAACTTTAAAACAACCATCGCGATAAAGATTAGAAGCTTTTGAAAACCACCTTTCCAGCACAACTTACCATCATCGCGTGTTTCCTTTTTCTTTTAATAACGTAAAAAATTATTAATTAGATCCATAGAACCAGCCAAATCCATATATTGAAACAATTTCAAGATTACGAAAGACAAAAAGAAAACCATTCTCGATGACCCAATTATGAACAAGGCTCTATTACCACTTTTTTGGTTTTTAATCCCTTTAAAGCTAAGATTTGTTCATATGAAATCATCAAGAATTAAATAAAAATGGAAGCATACCTAAATCCATTGTGAAATTTACAATGGAATCTTGTGGTTTGTCTTCCAAATTAGAACGTAGCCTTTTCTTCACAGTTTTCCCTTTAACTCTCTGTTTTCTCTCTAATGATGGGATATCAGAAAAGAATTATACGTATATTTTAATTTGGGGACCATAAGCACTTTTACTAGGGTAAAACCCTAATCTAGTTTCTAGTTTGGGCCCTTATAAAACTAGAAATTATATACCTGGTCTCTGCACATATAAAGCTCACACTTAAAATAGATACATAAATCATAAAATATGATAACCATATTAGACCACTTCAATTAATTGGGCTCAACTTTATATGATATCCTTTATACACAGTTATACACATATAAGCCCACACGTTTGATTAAAAATCCTTACATTTTCCTCTAACTTTAATAATATTGGATAACTAGTAATGTTTGACATTCCTGCTAGACTTTAGTAAAAAAACTTTATGAATTTGGGATATATGTTAACACCATACCTAATTGCTCTGTAATTCAAAAATTCTTACTCTGAAAGGTCTACATGATTGTTGATGGAATTTCTTTTTTTGTTTTTTATGGAAACTTGTAGCCTATATATTTAGGTGCATAAAACAAATGATTCAACTCAAATGGTCAACAGATAATACTGCATAAATTGATAGTTAAACGAGTTAGATTTATATTGTCAACAGAGCTCAATAAATATTTTTGTGTCTATTTGATTATTAGGTAATGATCTTAGGTGTGCAATACAATCAAAAAATGCTTCAAAAGATATTAAAACCCTTTTTGCCTTACATTTAAGACCTATGTCGTTTCACTTTGGACTTGATTTATAAGTTGCTTCAGCACTCCAAGCAATGAGACAAGGAGGCCCACACAATTGAGCAGAATTGTGAGCCTAATGCAGTAAAAGTGGGATTTGTTTACTAAAAACTATCTTTCAATTAACAGCTATTTTTTTTCAATTAATACTCAAGTGTTGATTTAACCATTACCTTGAAAATTTTTTACATTTCAATTCTTAATGTATAAATACATTTGCTATTGATATCATGACTAGGGACACATTCAAGTCATCATTAAGGAGAACAAAATTCAATTTAATTAAAATTTTCATTCAATTTAATTAAAAATTTGATAGTAATATTTATCAGATTAATAAAATTAACATACAATTAGAGTCAAGCTATCCTAAAACTATCCTTCATAAGTCAATATCAATAATAATCACATTAATAATCTCTTTGAAATCAACAGCACAAATCTTTACACTGTCACCAGTGTTTCACTCAATGCACTCAACTATTTAGGGCGAAAATTTTAAGAAATCTTAAATCAATACATAGCAGATGTTAAAGAAGTGCTCTAAAGGCAACCGTCTTTAGCACTTAATGTACAAATCTTTATGGTTAATAAAAAAACATTTTCTTTAATTTGATGTTCATGTTCTTTATAAATAGATAGTGATCTTAAATCGAATTAATTAAGTCCTTGATACATTACATATCTGAAGGAAATCATGATGAGATCATGATAACGAGATTCCTATCATGGGTAATTGTGTTAGTGTCTAAATTATCCCTAGTCATAGGATTAATGAGACAGGGAATTACTAATTTGGATAGGCTAGCATATGTTATACTCCTTGATAAGATCAAGTAGTGGATCTCATAAGTTGTAAGCATGAGTTGTTTAGAGTTAACATGTGAATGCTTGCTAAGAGTAGTAAGTACATTGGATGACCTAACATGAGACAATCATATGGATAATCTATTCTAGTGTCAGTGATAGTCTCATCATAATAATGGTGCAAGTATCCTAAGACTTGAGGTGCTTAAGAATATTTTGGATACTGATCTTGTATTTTGACTCCATTCCTCATTGCCTCTCAAAGGTTGCTTATAGGGTGGTGATATTGGGTACAACTTGAGGTATTCAAAGGTAATTGAGTAGCCAATAAAGGATTCACCACTCTTGATAGGAGGACATGATACCTATAGCCTCTTGTCAGGTTTATCACTCGGGAATCTCTAGCCAGAGTGGAAATGTCATGAAGGTAGTCTTTAGAGACATATCCAGTTAAGTAATGAGCCTCAAGGATAAGAATTAACATCACCTGGGCTAGATGTGGTGTAGTCGGTCTAGTGGGAGTTGACACTTTAACCATACTCTGAAGCAAGTAGGGTATAGAATGGTGAAATGATGAATTGCACAGGAACATTGTCTATAGAAAGGTTTGTAATCAAACTGTAATATACTGCCTCCTAAAATTGTTAAGAGATTAAACTATTAGATTGAGTCATATGAGTTATTTCATTTAAGAATTTACGAAGTGCGTTTTATTCACATGTATAATTTCGTATACATATATGAATCATGATTTAGAAAACATTGCAAGATAGTATATGCACTCAATTGACATCTTCTGCGGTATGGAAAAAAAATGAATGTGCATTCCCAATGTTTTGCATTTTAATTTACCAATAACATGAATTAATGGATTATAATTAGCGAGTTGGGAATTTAATGTTACAATCAAGTAATTGATGAGGTGATATATGCATCTAGTCTAAGAAAAATGTTAAAGAAAAAGACAAATTGATATATGGGAATTTAGGTTGATTAGGCCTATGAAATGATGACATGTGGCATTAGAAATAAGTGAAAAATGGCTCAGTTAATTGGATGACAAGTGGATTGAGTATATGAGGGACAAGTGGCCCTTTAAATTTGTGACAAATGACACTTTAGACTTATGACATATGGAGCTTTAGAATGGTGACATATGTACCTTTGCAAATGATGACATATGTAGCCTTATAATTAGTGGCATGTGTAGCCTTACAAGTAGTAACATATAGAGGCTTAAATGAGTGACATGTGGAGACTAGAGTAAGTGACTCATGGACCAATAGAATAGTGATATATGGACCAATAGAAGGATAACATATGTACCAATAAAAGGGTGACATATGGACCAATGGAATGGTAACACAGATTAATTGGCCTTCTTGAAGTTTCTAGACAAAGTGGATGAAAAAGGCAATAGAAGTGAGATTGGATGTCAGCCATAAGGTTAGAGGAGAGAGAAAAACGAAAATGAGAAGAGACGGAACAAAAAAAAAAGGAGAAAGAAGAGGAGAAAGAAAGAAGTTATCAAGGTAAATTGAAATTCTGGTTTCAATTTCATCTTTCTCTTTCGTTCTGTCTTTCATATCCTTAGAGCACAAATTTGAAGAAAATCAAAGAATGAAAGTTTTATATATAGGTCTTAACTTGAACTATGTGTAAGTGGCTTGAGAAAATAGTGATTAGAGCTCGAGTTATATCTATTTCCCCAATACTGCCTCTGATAGACCCCTGTGTAGGAACCTTATATTATTTCTTGATTTTTGAGGACCTTAGAGTCCGAATTAGAGGAAGTATAAAACATTAAAAATGATTATTGGTGTCTTATTAATGTTTCCGAGAAACATTTTGGTTAGGAGATGTCTTGATAATGATTTATTGAAGGTTGATGATGAAGTGTTCTGGAATATGTTAGATGGAGTGTTTGCACTGAATAGGCATCTGTATTTTAGCCATATGTTAATTTTTAGATATCCAAATGGGGTGATTTTTAATTTATATCAAACTATAGACATACATATACAATTATCATGTAGGAACTGAATTTTAATTCTGTCTCTAATGGTTTCTAAATTTGGCTTGAAGTTGAGTACTGGGTGTTATCATTGTTTGAGAATAGTATTTAGTATTTTGGGCATAACTTGCAGAATTATGAACCAATCTGAATAAATTTGATGTCATTAGAAACTTAAGACATATAGAAACATTTTTATAGAAGAAGGTTTTGCGTAAATACTTCATTTTCTAGATCATAATGATCATAAAAAACTGACCTGAAAATAGAATTGGAAAAGCTAGAAAATGGGAATTGGCTAAACATCCAACATGCTTCTTTTATTTGTGGATTGCAACATCAAATCATTAGGTACTTCCCTATGATGCTTCTAGGCTTGAATGAAGCTTGAATTGAACTTATAATGATGCTTAAATAAGTGATCAAATGAGTGACATTTTTATGGTGATGATTTAGGATATAATGTAAGAATGGATTGTTAAATATTAAATGTTCAAATCTGGAATTTTGAGATGTTATGGAAATAAGTGAATCTATGATGGCTACTGTGATTCCATTAAGATGAATGATGGATATTAAGTAAAGATGAATGAGAATTGAGTATTATAAGGTCATAAACTACTAGAATACCATTGATGAACCATTGAATTATAAGACTAGATTAACCAAGTTCTTTAATCTATAAACCTAAGTGTAAGCTTGACATACACAAATGATGTTGTAAATGGTCAAGTGATGTGATTAAGGATAAATACCCAGGATAGTCAATTGAGCATACATTGAGCATGACACATATGCATGTTTATGGATGAATAATTATGTGATTGATCAACTTAGCAATATGTGCATTATGTATGTATTGCATTATAATATAAGCAAAAATATACCAACAACATCCAGACATTCCCAGATCATCAAAGCAACAGCTTACTAGAGCATACTATGAGTTAATCTAGATGTGTCAACTCAATTATATGTTTTTTTTAGTTATATGTGTAATAAGTTGACTTAGATGTATCTCATTATGTTTGAATTGCCCTCATTTAATTTTTACATAATGAACAGTTACTGGTTTGATTGTGATAATTTCGGACATCAATTCTTCGAGGAGATCATTACTCGTCACTGTATTGGAAATGCTCATTGTATGTGAATTTGACGGAATAAGTGATACTTTGTTGAATGCTAGACCAAGGTTCGATGGTAAATGTGAATGTGAATTGAATAAGTGATACTCAACTGAATTTTGAAAGCCAGATTCTGATTCGATGATTGTGATAAATGACTGTGCTTACTGAATAAAAGTGATTAATAGCTCATTATGTGAGATGATGCATTTCATGACATTGATATGCATGATCAAATAAAGGAGTTGCGACTGGAGTGGCAAGCCTGAAAGGAGCTTAAAGCTCAGAATATGCACAAAGAGTCACAGACGTAGTTATAAATAAGCCTGGTATCCACAAGGGATATGGGTCAGTACCTGAAATCGGCTCGGTATCTACAAAGGATATAGGTCAGTACCTAAAATAAGCATGGTATCCATAAAGGATATGGGTTAGTACCTGAAATAAGCCCGGTATCCATAAGGGATATAGAACAATTATTAGGCACTCGTTCATATTAAAATAAAAACAAAACTGGAGTCTCGTGTGCATTACATATGTATCTTTAAATGTACCATGTGAATATTTACAAAGAATGACTGAATTGTATGGATACAATGATATGCTATGTATGTGTATATGTGGACGTTATGAATGAGATGAAATAAATGATTAGATTATCCTGAAATGATTATATGAAATGGTTGTGTTCATAATGGACTCGATTAAATATGATGAATACTATGATCAGGTCTTAAATTCTAAATGATATGATATATATAGGATTTGACTCTGAATGATGTGAGATACTAATTAATCTACGTTATATACTTACGATATTTATGTCTGTTTTGAGTGAGCACATCGATCATGGTTCACTAACTCACCAAAATTGGACCATTGTTTTTAGCTTTAGGAGAAATCTAGCTAGTGTAGTTAAAGTAACTTCTGCATTTGGATATGGGTCAGTGTTAGGATCAGTTGTAAATGCAAATATCTTAATTATGTTGTATCAAGGATTGTATCTCTCAACTGTTGTATATTGTACATGCGAAATTTTGGAAATGAATGACATTTGAAACTGTATATGTTTGTGAATAAAAATGGAACAATATGATTATTGGAATGTTTTATGTTATGTGTAATGGAATAAAGAGTAAAAATGAATTGATTTAACCATCTTAGTATGCCATTTTTATAGAGTATGTTCCTTAATATCCTTTGGTATGTCCAATATATGCTCTATGGGAGTGGTATGTTACACAAGCTACTAACTTTTTGGTCAATTGGGGATCATGATGTGTTGCTAGATACCACTCATGACTTGCTTCCATTTTATGATAACCACTTGAACTAATTCCAATGCATATGGTCCATTACATTCCTGGTAATGTTGGCCACTTGAATTAAGTGTTAATTCAAGTGGCCAACATAACCAGGAACGTAATGGGCACAATTTAAGTGACCAACATAACCGGGAGCGTAATGGGTCACACATATTAGAGATGAGAAGAATGAGTAAAATGGTTTTGGATGGGGATCCAAGATATGAGAGATGCATGACTAGGATACAAAAGTGTGGTCGTTTAGGGTCATTTGATTGTGAATCATATGACACATGTGAATCTTGCTTATTAGGTAAGATGACAAAATTACCCTTTAAAGAAGGGGTGAATGTTTTCATGCTAAATTAAGTGGGATTTAAGTGGTAAGTGGGATTAAAAGCCACTTATATCCCACTAACTCTCTATTGATGCTGGGGCTTAGAGAAAGGCCAAAGGGTATCAAAGATACTCCATTTTCATGCAAAATTTGTAAGAAACAAAGTGTCTTTTCTAAATTGTTCACCATCTTCTAAAATACTCAGAGAAAGGCCAAAGGGTGTCAAAGATACTCCATTTTCATGCAAAATTTGTAAGAAACAAAGTGTCTTTTCTGAATTGTTCACCATCTTCTAAAATACTCTCTCAAAGAACTCACCATAAAGCTAGCAATTTATGTGTGTTCTAGCCATTTTTCCTAAGAGGTTTCAAAGCTTCACTCTTCGTATGGATATCATTAGCGATGTCCTCCTTTGGTCGTTGTGGTTTATGACAACCCGAAGAGGTAAAGATAACAAAGAATGAAGAAGATTGTAAGGTACACATCTTAAGTTCTTTTTTTTTTAACTACATCTAATGGCACATGTTTGACTCTGTATTTTCAGGGTTTCGTTTTATTTTCCGCTGTGTATTCTGGTAGTTGTTCCATGATCTAAACCTAACAGCAGATGGATTGGGCCAACCTGTTGACTCTAGTAGCAACTATTGGGTAAATTGAGAATGTTGTTAATAAGACCTCTAAGGTTAGGAAGGAATATGCATAACAAAGAGCATAGTAAACTTCAGTAAGAACTGTGTGGCTAGTCAGGGGACAGGTGATATAGTCTCATATAATGTAGAGCTAGCAGATGATTGTGATTCTCCATTAGCTATAGGCCAAGTCCCTAACATCCCAAGAGATTTTTGTGTATAGCCAAAATTGCAAAAAAGAAATCAGCAAAGAAGGCAGTCTTAGTGTGGATCGTCTATAGTTGTTTCTTTTAGTTGTCTATCTTACAGACAATTATATTGCCTTACCTAGGGAGTTTTTTTGGTCATATTGTAATATGATGGTAGGCTTAATACCTTGAACTCATTATAATGTTGACATAGTTTTAACTATAATTAATTTTTTCATTTTAAAAAAATCATATCTCCACCATTTATAAGTAAACTGGAAACAAAAATCAAAAGGTTTTGTTACAAGGTTTTAATAGGACTTAGCTAAGGTGTGTAATATCCCATTTTTCCATACTAAGGGTTAGGACATAAACTCCTAGACCACTGTACATGACAAATAGCATAGAGAATACGTGAAATGCATTACATTTATATGCAATACATTAGTAAACACACATGAATTATGATTTTGTACACGTTTAAGATATTATGCATACACATAACTAACATATTCCATAAAAGATTTAAAATGATCATAGTGTGAATTGTGAATTTTTACGTCTTGAATTTTGGTCTGATGGTTTCAATTATTAATTTACAATTCATTTATTAAAATTAGGAGGTTTATGAATTTATGTGTATTTTTGGAATAGGAAAAATGTTAAGTGGCAAGACAAATTGATAAATGACAATAAAAATAAGTGACATATGATAATAGAAACGAGTGACACGTGGCATTAGGATTTATTCACAAGTGGCATAGAAAATTGGGTGACAAATGACATGGAAATTGAGAGACAAATGGACTAGTTATTAAGAAACAAGTGGAACCATAAGAAAATGATATGTGATAAGTGACAAGTGTCACATCACTTCATACTCACCACTCACGACACTCACCTTTGAAAGACCATTTTCAATTGTCTTTCATTTATTGCTTTTTGCTTCATTCTCTCATCTTCTTCTTTCTTCTCCATTTACAAAAATTACCACCCAATCCATAAAACATTGAGTTTGCTATCATCCTTCATTTAACCACTCCAAGCTTTCGATTTTCTTCATCTTTTTACTAAAAACCTAGTTTATTCTACCTTGTAAGATTGATGATCATGTAATGCCTGGAGAGCTAGGTTTACTTGGAGGTTTGAAAAGGCTTTAGAGTTAAACAAGTAAGTAAGATATTTGTCTTCATGGCTTGATTAAATGAAATGTATACGATGATAGTTTTAGAGATAGGTTAAAGGTGATAATAGTGTTGAATGTGTGCTGGGAAGTTGACGGATGAAGAGATACTTCCATCTTTTTTTTGTGTGTAAATGATCAATAACAGTTTATGATTTTTTTATGGATGATTTGAGTTGGAATTTAAAGTATAGTTGATGATGAATTCATGCCAAAGATAGGTGTTAATGAAGTGATTCCAAATCTGGAAAAGTTAGGAATGCATGTATGATAGTATAAAGTGAATATAATGAAGCAAATGAGTATCTTTTTGTGGGATTTAGTGTAACCAACATGGAAGGTAGACTAGCATGAAATGAAGTAGCTTTATAGGATATGAATTTTGGAAAAATTCAAATAGTGGTGACATCTCTAAGTATGTGAAATTTGTAGAGAATTGAGGAAGAAAGAATGCGTATGATCATGGCCCTCAGTGCACGATGGTGGCCTATTTACTTGCCTTCTGTCACGATCGTGGCAAGGTCCCCCATAATCGTTAGCCTAGTTCTAGATTGATAATTTCTGTTTTGTGTATATGTTGAACCAATTGTGAAAAAAATTACTTTAAATTGGTGTAATTGGACTTGCTGAAGGTTGGGAATGAACCTAGATTGTTGCTTGATTAATTGCTCAAAGAGCTTGATATGTTTAGGTTGATAATTAATGTTTTAACTTAGGAATGGATTGATGACATTAATGTATCAAAATCTAGAAATTTATTAATGATATAGGAACGGAAGTGTTCTTATTATTGTATATGTGATCTAAAGGATATAAGTAAGGTGTATTAGGTAAGAACGAATGAGAATTTGGATATTATGTGATTATATAGTGCTAGGAAAAGGATTGGAGAATATGTTATTGATGAATTTAGAATAATCAAGTATATTTGAGGTGTAAACCTAAGTTGCAAACTAAATGTATACAAGCTATGATGTTCGAATGAAAGGTAAGGAGATGTAATTAAGGATATATATACTCGGGAAAGTCAAATTGAGCATACATTGTACATATATACATGTATATATGTGCATGATTGGATATTAATATGCTTGACCAACTTAGTAATATGTATAAATGTGTGTATTGCGTGATTTAGATGCTCAAGTCAAATGCCAACATCTGGATATTGTCAGTTTGTTGAGGCAATAGCTATCTAGAGCTTACTATGAATCAACCTAGATGTTCTCACTAGGATTCATTTGTATCTGCTTAAATTTTAGTTATTGAACTATTATTGATGTGAATGTGATAATTCTAGATAATGATGGTCTGAGGAGTTTGATAATTGAGATTATATTGGAAGTGTTTCATAAGTGAATGTGAATCAGGAAAAATAAGTGTACTCAACTAAATGTTAAATGTCGATTTGAGATTCGATGAATATATGAAAAATGATTGTTCATAATGAATGAATGTTATTCATGGCATATTTTGTGATATGATGCATCACATTATTATGCATGATCAAATAAAGGAGTTATGACCAAATTAACTAGTGAAAAAGAACTTAAAGCTCAGAAATGCCCATAAAGAGCCATAATCTCAGCATATAAAATGAGCCCAGTATCCACAATAGATACGAGACAATTATGAATGAGCCTAATATCCACAACGGACATGGGATAATTAAAAAGAAGCTCGGTTACAATAAAGTAACAATGAAAGTGGAGTCATATATGCATTGCATATACAAATTGATATGTATTATATGAATGCTTGAAATGAATTATTTGAACTGTTCTAAATTAGAAATGTGAAATTGAACTGCTTAAAGGTTGGTCGGCTAATACTAAGGAGTTTAGATAGAATGTTTCCGTATAGTTCCTCATTTCATGTAGAATGTTGTAAAAGAATAGTAAACTCTTGTATGTTTTTTATGTTGTATATATGGATTTTGTGGTATAACGTTACAGTGTAAATTATGTTTTATAAATGAAATAAGAACGTTTGATCCTTTAAATATTTGTGTTATGTATGATGACATAGTAGCGAATGTGATTGCTCTAACATATCACTTTCATACCATATGTTCTTGAATTTCCTAAAGATGTTCGGGCATGTGCCTCATGAAGGTGGTACGTTAAAAGGTATGATTAAGTTAATAAGAAGGGTGATAAATTGCAGGGAATTTATGAAAACAACATTACAACAAACTTAGTTTTCATAATATAGGTCCTTCACATTATAAGTCCATTGGTGCCATAACTTAAACACTTTTTAAAAATTAAATCAACAAAATTCATCATTTTCCAATAATTAAAGAATTATTGAACCTTTTTAAAATTTAATTTTTAAGCAATCAAGTAATGTGAATAACCTTCAGGGTTCAAATTAGTAAGAAGGCTTCAAGAACCATAAGGTAAAGGTTAATAATGGCGTTATAATCAAGGAAAAATGCTAAGGCTCAAAGTTGGTTACTCTTAAAGGATAAAATATGGTAGATAATTCAAGAAAATAGGCTAAACAAATGTGATATCTAAATGTCTTTATCACTTCAATGCTTCCAATTTAACAAATATTGTCTCAATACGAATAATAAAAGCAAGATTTGCTTGAACACACATGAAACAATAAAAGAGCTTAAATATTAATGTATTTGCTTTTAGGCTTAAAAGCTTATAAAAAGTGGATCTTATATGTGTAAATAATATGTAATTTTCATTCAAATTAATTATCTCAATGACTACAAAACATATGACTTATAAAAGCAAGTTTATCTAACTTTCATCCTTTTGAATACTAATTCAATTCAACAACCAATAAAAATTTCAAGTATTTTTGGATAGATTTTAAATAACTGAGGATATCGTTAACAAATTTTAATAACAAAGATTACAATAAAAGAGAATATAATCCCATTCCCCACATTGTCCTTAATAAACACGATATAAGAATAGATTAATAAAAAGAAAGAAAGCATAAGAAAGGATAAGAAATTTGAATGTGATGAGGGATCCATCCAAGCCATCCTTGCAAAATATAAATAAAAGGGTCTAAAAAGATAAAAGAAAATAAAAATAAAAATAAAGAAATAGAATATGAAGTATTGAAATAAAAATCACTTGAAATAACATTACACCAATGTTTAGACAAAAGAAAATAATAAAGGAAAGAAAATAAGAAAAATACAAAATAATGAGAAAAAGAAAAGAAAAGCTAAATTGAAGCATCCCTTAATCTTGTTGTGACTCTGGCATGTTTGTCAATAGAGGTTCCTCCGATCGTATAGCCTCAAAAGTGGAGGGGTTGAGGATGATGTAGTTGGTTCAGATGGGGGAGGTTAAAAAGTCATCCCTTGATGACTCACCATCTGCATTATAAGGCCCCCAATCCATCCGGTCTAGGTCTCGAGTTGCCTTATCCGCTCTACAATCTTTGCTTGTTGTATCTAGATAATAGCTGCCCCATATGTCTCTTTAGCCAAGCTATCTTCAACTATTTCTGGTGTGGTGTCTAAAATCTAGGTGCTTTTGCACTATCCTTCTCATGTGCGAACCCTCCCGTTTAGGATGGCGGTGAATAGATAGTGGTGGCTGCTCTACTATGTGTGGCCCCTCCCTAAGTCCTCCTAATGCATCCAACTCATTAGGAACCCCAATTATTTTGTAGATGTAACTCAACATGTACATATGCTTCTTTATATCGAGGTTTAGTGCTACCATATTACCCACTAATCACATCACTGGTAGTTTGTTGAAGACCCCATCCTTCATGAAAGTTTAGTCATATAAGAATCCTATGCAAATTGTCCCTACCTTCTTCTTTTTGCTTAGATGCCAGATAAATTGGGCTAATGTGTACCCCAGGTGTGTTAGCTTCCTCTCGGTCATGCTCGAAAGGTAGAACACATTTAGATTTTCAACAACATCGTGGCTATCACCATGTCCACTCAGTGTGTGGCCCAAAACTCCGTAAATATATCTGAGCATCAAATGTCATAGAGATAAGGCATTGGATCTACTTGGGTTGTAGTCGTCATCATTACTAAATGTACTTTAAAACAGTCGAGAAGACAACCCATATAGGAAGTCTATCAGTAAGGCTAAGTAAGCTTGCATCCCCATGAACTCCAGGTCGTACAGCCCCATTGTGACAGAAAATTTCAAATAAGTCATTCGGACCATCTCCCTTAGTAGTCAAAATTGAATTGTGTTTAGTTAATCCTTATCGTGTCACCCTTTTTCTACAAAGAAAATGAAGAGCACCTTATATGTTAGCTCCCAATAGGAGGGCTACACGATCTTGAAAAATAGGACTAAACTTCAACATCGATAAGGTCCCTGACCTACTGGACCAATCAATGTTGCGACTCATCACAGAGTTCTTCTCTTTGAGCTGCAAATATTATTCCTTGTGTATCGCCACATTGAACAACAACATTAGATGTGACTCTAGTGATTGGATTAAGTTAGTTCCCATTAGTTCTCAGAAGGACCTTGCTCCTCCTTGCCTCTTCCTTATTATTTGTTTTGTGCCCCATCATCTTATCATTGTGCCTAAAACTCCATTCTAACAATGACCTAAAATTAACACAATTAAACATTGGATTTATCTAAAAATCAAAATTCAAACTAAATTAAACAATAAAAAAACTTCAATTAACTATAAAAACAACTAATTAATCCTAATTCCACACAAAACATTACAATTTACTAAGTAGTTAGGAAAAATCGCACAAATTTGCAATTTCAATCAAATTAGGAAAAATCGCCCAAATTCACAATTTCAATCAATTATTTATTGATTCAATTTGATCAATTTCATATGAATTGGATGGATTTTGGTAAGGATTAAATTCAACTATTAAACTACAATTAACCATTGAATAACTCAAAATTGCACAAAATCCCAAAAAACCTAACATTAGCATTTTTAAAGTTAAAAATCCCTATTAATTGCGAAAAACCCAATTATTCATGCATAAACAAGTGAAATTAACAAGAATAATTACTTGGGTGTCACAAGTTTGCAAGAAAAATGCAAGAACTTGGTTGGGAGAGTAGAGAGAGAAGAGAAAGTGAAAAAAATGAATGATTAGGGCAAATTTAAGGTCTGTCATGGACTTATAAGGTTTGCTATAATTCACTAGTTTGTAACTTACTGCAGACTCACATTATTCGTTACACAGGCATGTATCTAACCACATAAGTTTATACGAGCATGTAAATCTCTGTAAATGTGAGTAACATGAAAAGTAGTTAGACAAATTAAAAAATTTTCACCCAAAGTTACAAAATTTCAACATGCAAACCCTAACACAAAAATTATGCACCATGGACAAATTTTAAAAGTTTGCACTTGAAGTTATGAAACTTCAACATACATACACTAACGAAAAAATTATATACAATCTTATCAGGATGCTTGATGTCATAACATAAAACGCATCAAAACTCAATAAAATCTTATGCTAAACATCAAAATAGACACAAAATAATATGGAATTTAAAATAATCCTATCCTAATTAAAGAGTTGCCGCCTATGTAGCACTTGTTTAACGTTGTTAGCTAAACCTACCTTTTCTACTTACCATCATCCTAGCTCTATGATAAGTGGCTTATTTTCACCTGATTCTTCACATAACAGTTTTGTAGCCTGTGAATAAACCACATATTGTAAGATAATAATAAAGACATAATGTATTAAATTTATAAATCCAATCGATTGCATTAATGCTCCTTTTAATAACAAATTGTTAATAAATAAGAAATAATAAAAATCCCTAAATTTTTAGTTGGCTTAAATAGGGCCTTATAGGAAGTGGAAATCATCCGTACTCAAGGTGACAACCAAGGATTCATCATTACTTTCTTCAGGTGCCTCATCCTTTTATTCCTCCTCAATTTCCTTTCTCCACTCTTCTACTTTCTCTTCTTGGAAAAAAGCTTTTTTATGTTCTTCTTCTTCAATCATCTTTTACCACTTCTCTACTTCTTCTTTGACAGAGGCTTCTTTAATCATCATCATCTTCTTCCTCTTCAATTATTTTTTGCTACTTCTCTGCTTCCTCTTCTTTGACGTAAGATTCCTTTTCTTCTTCTTCCTTTATCATTTATTCATTCTTCTCTTCTCAAACAACAGTTACCACATCATCTTCTTGGAATGCAACTTCATTCATAAAGTTGACCATAGTTTCTTCTTCAATCTGAGGCATTAATAAGCTCAAATAATATGTTATATTATGCTCAATGTATTTAGTTGAAGAAAATCTCCCTTCTAATTCACCTCGGCTAGCTTCATTTTTGGCAAGACATTCTATTGTTATATCTATAAGTTGCTCTTCCTGTTGCTGTTATTGTACATATTCAATGGAAGCATAATTATTCCATCCATAGGTGTAAGCTCCACTCTGAATTATAAATATTCTCATAGGGTGCCCTGTGAGACCAGTTTTTGCATGCTTGGTTGCTCCCATATATAAGTTGGTTCTTGACATTCATGATTGTAATGGTTACTCTTATAAATGCCACAAAACAACATTGATATCAGTTGAGCCACCAAAAATATGTCTCTATAGCTTCCTTTCCAAAATTGTGATGCTTCCATAAGTAATGACATATTATAACTCCCATGAAAATAATGTTCGCTCCATCCTTCCATTATGGGTTATGGCTATAGTGATGAATCTCAAATCCTAATAATCAGCCACAAACTCATAGTCAAAGTAGAGAAGTTCAAAGGATAAATAAATGAATAAGTTAAAATAAAATAAATATAATTGTTAGATTAATAAAAGCTAGGCTTTCCTAATATTACTAGTTCTTAGAAAAGGCATCAAAAACTTGATTGATTATTTTTTGTGCTTAAAAGAAATTTATCTATTTAAAACCACTAATACATGATGTACCAGTAACAAGTACAAATTGATCCTATAAGGACTGTAAATACATGTAATTACCCTTTTATTATCTAATTGTCAACTCAGATTTTGGATTTAATTAAAAATTAAACTTAATAACTAAACTAAAATTGAAACAATAATGAACTTAAGATAGAGGAAAATACTTGGAAATGTTGATATCAAATAATAGTACCTAGGTTCTGAATCTTGATACTAGTAGTTTACATTATGTTTTGGTAGGCATTTTAGTGTGTTTTTAGGAGTTGATTAGATGAATTATGCATGTTTAGGTTTAGAATTATGTCAATGTGACACATATGTTTCTGTTTTTGAGTGTTATGTCATTTAGAACATGATATTGGACTTTAATTTTGTGCTCTTAAGGTATTTTGATGTGTTCGTTAGTGTATGAAATCGAATAAAGAAGATCGAAGAAAGTTGGAGAAAGAATGGACGAGGAGCCAGTGTCATGATTGTGTCATCCCTATCACAGTTATGACAGAAGACATCATCCCAAGTTTATGATCGTGATAGTGATAGACACTCACCAAACATAGGGATCTCCTTCGATTATCATTTTTTAAGGCCTTTTTAGACTTTTTTGGAATGGGTAAAACCTAGTTTTTACCCTAAATGGCCTAAGAACTATATAAGATCATAAAGTGATCGTAATTAAGAGGGCCTCCATTTTTTCACTTTGGGAAAGAAGACAAGGAAGAGAGAAGAACGAGAGAAGAGGAGCTGCAAGAGCTGTCATCCAGCCACTCTAGCCATCCATTCCAAGTTATTTCTACATTCCTCTTGTTATTTACTTCATTTAATGTATTCTTTGGATATGAGGGTGTTGAATATATTTTTAAGGATGTTCTAACTTCATTTTGGGATTGATTTTTGAATCATTTTGTGACCTATTTGCTTTTTATGTTAATGAAATTGTTTGGGTGTTCTGATGTTTATGGTTTTTTACATGCTTCGATAACAATTCGAGCGAGTGAATCAAATGTAACATGATTGGGTTGGGCAATGAGAATTAACAACCCAATTGATCATATAAATATCAAATCAGTAATTATACAAAGAGAGATCTTATATGAGGACCCGATTGTCTATTAGATTTCTCCAAAACTAATTGGAGACTTAGAATTGAGAATTGAAAAATCAAAATTTCAGATTCAATTATGGATTATTAACTAGGGTTTAATGATTAGATCTTGAGAAAGAATAATCAACCCTTTGAAATTCTAGGAGCAATGCCAACAAAATCAAAGGTGATTAGGGTAACAAAATGATGATAGAATGAATCTCATCTTCTCAAAATTGTTTGATCTTGTTTTGTTATGATATCTCAATTGATAAGTGGTTCGTGCTCTATTTTGATCTACTTATTTTAATTTCAGAATTTCAATTTCAATCAATCCATATTCAATTGCTTAGTTTTCTGTTCAGTTTTATTTTCATTTTTATCACATTTCTAGACCTTAGACAAAGTTAGGATTCAATTAGTTTAGCTAATTCCTAGTGGGACCAACACCTCAACTACTACGTTTACGATCAGTACGTTTTCGAAACATTAAGGGTTTTATGTAAATAAAAATTGCTCAATAAATCCCCCTAAAAATCTTTAAATACTAACTTTTATAATGCAATTATATTATTGATCATTAGATCACGAAAATTCCTATCTTATGTTAATATCTTTCTAAAGACTATTAACATCTAATCCATTAGTTAATTAATATAAATCTTTCTCGTTAAAACCCTTATAATTGCATTATTGATCTATGAATTTCATTATTAGGTTTAACCCTAATCCGAAGGATTTATGAACTTATCCCTAGGTTTGCACACAACTCCTTCCAACTATGGTAGATCAATCTCAGTCATATGAAATCAAATTATAAACTAATATTTTGGATATATTAGAACAAGAATAAAATCCATAATTGAATCTTAATATCTTAATCAATAAAATTGTATTAAACAAAATATCAAATCATATTGCTATCACAACTTAAAGTTCATCATACTTAGGCACTAAAAGAATTTAGTTCCTAATCATAGAAAACAAAACCAAAGATAAATATGTAGAAGAGCTAGTAGAAAACAAAAAAAAATCATAATTTCAAATCTCCCATTTTCTTCTAATGTGTAGCGTCCCATGCCTACCCGATGTGTACACGTACGCCCCTTGGACATTCGTACATGTGTTTAACAGAAATGGCTCACTAACTATTTTGGTTTCACTACTTCGCATGGCATCATATATAAAAAATCATAATATCATAATAGCAAAAATCCAAATTCGTCATTTCATTTCATTTCATAAACAGCATATACATTGTAGCTTTACATTAACATTCATATGTGTACATCCTCAAAACTAATCAAAGTTCTCTCTGTACACAAAATATGCTACACACACGAGGAAATATACACAGATTTATCTAAAACTCTGAGTCCCAACTGACCGACATCTGGACCATGTCGTTTACTAAAAGGTTGTACTAGATGCCTTCTACACAGTATTAGCAGCTAAGTCGACACTCTCGTACCTGAAAATTCAACGTGCAATTTTATTGAGTTTTAAGAACTCAGTTGATTAACCATTCTCAGCAATTCACTCATATCATACACATCACAACCATTCAAGAATTCACATAATTCACAAAATTTCATGTATCAACATATAGTATCACAACAAACTTTGTCATAAACTTTCACATTTCTCAATCAATTTGATCTCACATTTCAATTGGAATCATTCAAATCATATAATTCATGTGTATATGCAATGTTCATGAGACTCACATTCATTTATTTTATTGTTATGACCAAGCGCCATTTTCACTATCCCATATCCGTTGTGGATACCGGGCTCATTTATAATGTCCCTTATCTGTTGGGGATAAAGGGTTCATTTTATATAGTGAGCCTTTAGCTCTTACCACAGTTTGAGCTTTAAGCTGGCAACTATGTTCACAATTGCCTTTACATTTCATACATTCATGTAATGAAATGCATTGTACATATTCAATGATTACACTCATTCAGTCACATTCACACTCTTTCCTATTCACATTTGTCATCGGACTTTTAGTCTGGCATTCAACATTAAAGTTGAGAACAAATAGTCAGTCATATTCACATTTAAGTAGCACTTCTAATACAGTCCCGAATATAGAACTCTTCAGACAATCAATTATCAAGAATCAACATAATCACATTCACATAATAATTCAATACAGAATGTAAACAAACAATGACTTAATGTGAGAACATCTTAGGTTACTCACAGTTTTGCTCCAAATAGCCTATTGCCTTGAGGTCTCAGCAATGTCTGGATGTAGTTGCTCTAATTGCTCCTCTATATCATGCAAGCATATATATTTACCACATTACAACTTTGCACAATCACATAAGTACTCATTTATACACATATGTATATGTGTTATGTACAATGCATGTTCAATGACAATCCAGGATATATTTCCTAAATTTACAACTCAAGATCATTCACATTTCATAATTCTCATATATCTAAATTGAACTTAGGTTTACACCTTAATTGTACAAGATTATTCTAAGTTCATTATTCTATCATTCACTAAGTTTATTCAAGCATTAAAGATCACAAAACGTCCTTTTTATCATTTATCTTTACTTAATACACAACATTAATCTTCTTGAAACACTTTAGCCATCATAGGACCCCTTTCATTCTTATATCTTCACCAATTTTCTAGATTTGAACACCTAGTGTATAACAATTCATTCTTAAATTTATATCCTCAATCATCATCCTAAACATATCACTCATTTATTTTTCAAACATCATTGTAGGTTCAATTCAAGCTTCATTCAAGCCTAAAAGCATCATAGAAAAGTACCTAACCATTTGTTGTTCCAAAACAAGGGATGAGTGAACCGAAAGTTCGCCATCCACTTCCTTCAATTTTGTGTTTTCCAGATTTTTAAAGAAAGATTTTCGGGTCTGTTTTGCATGACCAGTTTGACATAGAAAATGACGTATTTAGGGAATACATTCTTCTAAAAAATTGTTCCTATATGTCTTAACTTTCTAACCACACCAAGTTCATGCAGTTTGGTTCAGTATTCTGCAATTTATACCCAAATTACAACAGACTATTCTGATATCGTGACACAATACTCAAATTCAAGCCAAATTTAGAAATCGTTAAAGACATAATTAAAATTCAGTTCCTTCATGAAAATTGTAGCCATATGTCTCTAGTTTAAGCTAAATTAAAAATCACCTCATTTAGGTATCTAAAAATCAATATATGGTAAAACTACTAATGTCTGTCCAGTAAAAACACTTCAACTAACAAATTCCAGCACACTTCATCATCATTTTCATCCTAGTTCATCTCTTTTGCTTAGTCTATCTTTTCTAGCTTAATACATCGTCATTTCCTTTTCATTCATAACTTCATTTCAGCTCAATATTGTACACACCCAAATTAAAATCAGCGATTGATCAAAAACACCAAAACAATGAAGTAAATCACACGTCAATAAGATACTTGTTTACGATAAACTAGATATACAAGAAGGGGGGGTTAAATGGTGTATCCTCTTCGTAAATACAAATCAAAAGAAATAATGAAAACCTCTTTAATTTGTTAAAAGATTATCGTAAAGTTTATATGAAAATTTTGATTGTATCAAATCGCAAATTACTTCTATAGTCACGTTTAACAATAAAAATAAACTGAAGTAAAAAGGGTAAGAGTATAGACGCTGCGATTTTATACTGGTTCACCCCAAACCGTAGGCTACGTCTGGTCCCCAAAGTTCGTCTGAGTATTCCACTATACTTCACAAAGATACAAGTATTCTTTCTTTTCTTCTAGAGCCTCTTCAGGTCTCTCTCACAAAGTATTCTTTTCTCTAACTTAGCCTCTTCAGGCTCTCTCACAAAGTATTCTTTTCTTTGACTTAACCTCTTCAGGCTCTCTCACAAAGTATTCTTTTCTCTAACTTAGCCTCTTCATGCTCTCAATATTTTCTCTCTCTAACGAGAAAGATGTTGTGATCTTTGTTACAGTAAAAGTAGCTCTCTGATAATCTCACTACTGAATTTTTCAAGTGAACACTAGTACGCTCAAAGATCAAATGCTTTCTTCAAATAGTTGTCTAATTCGTCAGACTTCGTAAGACTTTATGTATAACTTATGTAACTTGTTATTCTTCGATTGCGACTAATAGTTATAGTCTCGGTCTCTAACTGTTTCTTTGAATCTTGACAACCGCTTCTTGAATCTTGACAACCGTTAGTTAGTTGAGTTCTGTAACTAACTTCAACTAAGTAACCGTCCAATGTTTTGACGTAACTTCTTCTGAGTATCGTCTTTGTCTTGTCATTCTTCTGTACTTTACGCTTCATCTTTGTTTTGTACTTCGTTTGTGTTTTGTATTTGCACTTCGTCTGGCTTTTGTATTTGCACTTCATCTGGTTTACATTTCGTCTGGTTTGCATTTCGTCTGTGTTTTGTATTTGCACTTCGTCTGGTTTGCATTTCGTCTGGTTTGCATTTCGTTTGGTTTGCATTTCATCTGGCTTGCATTCCGTCTGGCTTGCATTTCGTCTGGCTTGCATTCCATCTGGCTTGCATTCCATTTGGCTTGCATTTCGTCTGGCTTGCATTTCGTCTGGCTTGCATTCCATCTGGCTTGCATTCCGTCTGGTTTGCATTCCGTCTGGCTTGCATTTCGTCTGTCTTTTTCTGCACACTTAACACACTTGGTAAAACGTTCATTTGTTTCTAACATTATTATTATTAGTTAGTCATCAAAATCAAGACATCGTAAAGTCTACCTGACTTAACAATCTCTCCCTTTTTGATGATAACAAATAATCATAATTTTAGAAATTCCAAAGTGAATGAATTTCAATTTTATTCACATGATGATCACATAATTAACATATGAATAGGAAAATAACAAACGATGAATGAAAAGATCACAAGCAAACAAAAATACACAAAGAAT
>JAOSBN010000009.1:24707422-24720742 GCA_027563595.1 Erythroxylum suave
CGGATCGGGTCCCAACAACAGTTCATATCAAAATCACATTTATAAAACAATCATACTCAAAAATGTCAATGAATGCATGTATAATCATTTTAATGTGCAAAAATTAATATTTACATATGTGTGTATATGTCATATTATACATGCGCATGATATGCACTTTCTAGCATCTCTCATGTACTATATTACCCTTAGCATGAGATAACGGGATGTTACATAATGGGTCTTTTTGTAAGTTAAATTGGATGTTGTTATTTATCAGATACTTTAACGTATTCTTCATGTTTTTCTCATCATCTTATCAGAACTGTCACCTCTCTATATTCCTTATGACTAAAAATTAATTTTAAACTCACCTCCTCTTACTTTGCCTATGTTCCCATCCTTTTGTAGTAAATACTAAGGTTTCTGGGATATACATGGTCTACTACGTGGGCATGTAGGTGACCATGTATCTCCATAAACACCTAAATTTGTGATTTTATATAGGAACGAAGACTTATACAAGCAACATAAGCGGTCATGTATGTCAACATACACAGATGTGTAACTTCAAATGACCAAAAACAATTTTCTTCAAATCTCCACATGTTTATAAAGACTTACACAGTCACTGTATACAATCTTGTAGGTCCAAGTTACCTCAAATTTTCATTTCATGGCATGATTTTATCAAAATTCTTCTCTTTTTGGTCCATGAAGGCAATTATCACTTATAAACACACTTGAAGCAAATTAAGTACCCAAAATACCATAAAAATATTAAATAACTAGTAAAACACATTAAATATAGGTGTATAATTATAGTTAAATAAACATTTATCACCAAATCAAGTGTCAAAGATTACACCTCCAATGAACCTCTTACCTTTCATCAAGCCAAAAACCACAAACAGTGGATGGATGCTCTAAACTCAAAATTTTCAACCTTGCTTCATAATCACTTTTGGAATCTTGGACCGCGACCTTCAAAATACAATGTTTATGATAACAAGTGGTTATATAAAATCAAATGGAAAACTAATGGTATAATTGAGACTTGTGGCATATGGCTATACCCAAGAAGATGCTTATAAGGATGACTACTATTTGGGTTCTTTTTTCCTTTGCCACCATGAATTCATGGCTAGTTTAATAAGTTAATTTCTCAAACGCCTTCCTTCATGGTGACTTACAAGAAACCATTTACATGGAGCTACCCAAAGGGTTTATTGATCCTTAATTTATTGACCATGTTTGTAAGCTTCATAAATCATTATACAAACTTAAATAAGCTTTAAGGGCTTGGTACTATAAACTAATGGACTTCCTTTTGTAATTTAGGTTAAATTCCTCATAAGGAGATCACTCTCTCTTTATTTATAATTTATGTTATTATCTATGTTGATGATATTATTTTTATAAGGAATAATCCTACCAAACTCGCCTAGCTCTTCAATGAAATAAAAGTTAAACTCCTTGTTTATGATCTTGAAGATATTCACTATTTCGTTAGCCTGGAGGTCACTCGCACTCTGTAACACTGTTTATTAATTGACAAAAATACATATAAGATCTCTTATTTCAGCTTAACATGGCATATTGTAAAGCATGTGAAACGCCAATGGAATCTACCCCATCATTGAGCAAGTTTTCTGCCCTAACATTTGAAGATGTTGGACTTTATTATGAAACAATTGGAGCATTACAATACATCATGTTGACACATCTTAAAATTCATTTTATAGTCAATAAGCTCAACCAATTTGTGTATTATCCAAATACTGATAACTAGAAAGTTGTGAAGCAGTTACTCTGGTATCTTCCTATTTTATTCATTCACTAAAATCTACTGAGTCTCTACAACCTTGCCATCGATCCTCTTATGTAAGTCAATCATCTATTCGTCTAAAAGACTTCCATGTTTATTCCACTATTATCTCTCTATATGAACCTCACACCTTTCACGAGGCTAACTTTAACCCCTTATGGCAACAAGCAATGATAGAAGAATCACAGTCTCTGTTCAACATTAACACTTTGGGACTTAGTTGACCTAACTTCAGATAAGTATGATATTAAATGTAAATAGGCCTACAAAATAAAGAATCGAGATGATGCATCAATAGAAAGATATAAAGCACGATTGGTTATAAAGGGGCTTACTCAAGAATATGGAATTGACTATGAGGAGACCTTCACTCAAATTGCTCACCTAACTTCAGTCCGTAGTCTTATTATTGTAGCAACAAGCAAGCATTGGGAATTATTCTATATTGATGCCAAGAATGTCTTTTTTAAAGGTAATATTTATGAAGAAGTATATATGCAACCTCGATATAGGTATGTTTATCTACTTAATAAAGCTTTTTGGTCTTTGCAAAGCCTTATATGGTCTTAAGTAAGCTCCTCAATCATGGTTTGCTAAATTCAGCTCCACAATAAGTCATCTTGGCTTTAGGTCTAGCTCTTATGACCATCACTCTTCTCCTTTTATATGTTGATAACATGATAATAAATAGCAATGACACTCAAGGGATCACTATTCTCAATTTTTTATGTTAATGATTTAAAGTGAAAAATTTAGGTCCCCTAAGCTATTTTTTAGGTCTTAATTTGATTCAGGCTACTACTTATCTCAAGCCAAATGTGCTACTGATCTTATCTCTCATACTGGTCTTATTGATACTAAGATTGCTAGCACTTTACTTGACTCTAGTGATCATATCTCTGACACTGATAGAACTCCTTTGAGTGATGATACACTTTATCAACAAGTAGTTGGTAGTCTTATATAACTTACTGTCACTCATCTTAATATTGCTCATGCTGTTCACATTGTCAATCAATTCATGTCTACAACTTATACCACTTACTTTTCTGCTATTCTTCATATACTTTGGTACTTTCAAGGAACTTTTTTTTATAGGCTTCACTTCAATCATTCATCTTTATTGAACTTACGTGCATACTCTAATGTCGACTAGCTTAGAGACCCATTTAATCGTTAATCTACCACTACCACTGTTTCTTTCTTCGCACATCTCTTATTTCTTGGTGTAATAAAAAGCAAACGATTATCTCTCTCTTAAGCATTGAATTAGAATACTAAGCAGTAGTTGATACTACATTTGAACTTTTATGATTATCATGGTTCCTTCAAGACATTAGTGTCACATTTTGTTCAACAGCTCTTCTCTTTGTGATATTCATAATGTTATGCAGATTGCTCATAATAATGTCTTTCATAAATGAACTTAACACATCAAAATCGATTGTCATCTTGTGCATCATCATGTGCTTCACGGAATTATGCCACTTGTGCCAACCTCTTCTCAAGCACAAATTGTTGATCTTTTTATCAAATAATATCCACCTTAACGTTTTCAAGTTCTTTTCTTCATACTCAAGTTATCGTCTTTACCACCACCATGAGTTTGAGGGGTGATCTTAACCTAATCTTTGGTACTCTTCTATTAACATCTAATTAGCCTTCATTTTCTCCTAAAATTATGTACATTAATGTTATGAAATATTTAGTTGATTTGTTTCTTCAGTTAGAGTCACCTACAATGTATAAATAGGTAGATGTACATCATATTACATATAGAGAGAAGTACAGAAAGCATTTCTACGTTTCTTCATCCTTCTCTATTTTTTCACTTGCAATTAATAATAAAATATTTTACCATGGTTAACAAAAACCAATATCACTATTAATTTGACAATATAGTAAACTCAAATTACTAATAATTGTTAATTTAGCACAAATTGTAAGGATTTAGCCTTATATTAGTTTAATATAAAAAAAACATGAGGTGAAAAAAGTCTATATGCCGTAATTTCGTTTCAATAGACTCAAATTTAACACTTAGAAGAGGATAAGAATTTTGTAGACTAGCAAACTTCGATTTGCATTATCTTTCATCCATAATGAAATGTAGCTTTAATACTTCTTCCGTAATTGAATAAATATTTTGTTATATACATTGTAGTCAAATATATGTGGGAGTTCATGTTGAATGTAAGGTTATGAGTGCATAAGGTTTCATAAAATAAACAAGTTTTCAAATATTTTAATTGAATTATTGATATGTATAATATTTTTACTTCACCAAATTAGTTCAAGGTATTTGATTTTTCTTTGTTTTACACGTAAAATAAAATTTTAATTTTTAGATTTGTAAAATAGATCTATCAAAAGAAATGCCATAATCAGTTGGTATAACCCATTTCAGTTGTATTTGGCAATGTGCAAAAAAGAAATTACAAGATTGAACTAATCACTTAATCTTTTAAGGAAGCTAATTCAGGTGTAGATCGTCTAGTAAAGTTAACCTATACTTAAGATTAGGATTTACTCCTCATTGGCCCTAAAGCCTTTAATCTCTAAGATAGTATGGAGCCTTTACTTCATTGATTTTAGTATACATAGATAAGGAGAAATTTTAAGAAGCAAATTCAAGTGAAATTTTCTTTAGTTCATCTTATTATTATTTCTCATTTCTCAAAGTAACCAATTACTAGTTCCCATATAATTGTATATGAACTTCTCTAACTCTCGTTTCCTTTTTTTAAAATACAAAAATTTAGTTTTGGCCTTAAAAGGGAAGCCTAAATAGCAAGAAGATCTCATTGAAACATAAAAGTACGTATAAAAAAGAAACCTAAATAGATTTCTGACATTCCTTTTTTAATAAGAATGGCAATGCCCTTAGAAAGGAAGCCAAGATAGAAGACCTTTTTGGAACTAAAAGTATAGGTAAACAAAAATACATAGAAGTCATAAGATATTGTAAAAGAGATCTCCCTTTATACTAAAAGAGAACTAGAAAGAATAGTGATTTTATTTTGCAAGATATGATATTAGAATTTTGTTGTAGTCAAGGTCAGCCTTGAGCAAGGACATGAAAGGCCCTCCTTAAAAACTTGGACTAGCAACCCCATAACAGAGACTCTCCCCTCCTTAAAAAACTGGCACAAGTAAGAGATTCACAGGTGGAAAGGATGGATGGACGGAGTCGAGTAGTAGTGGGATTGTAGTAATACTGTGTGAATGGCATTCTATCATCACACATGGTTTATGAACTGCTGAGAGTTAAGCATAATCATCGGCCTTGGATGTCATTCATCTAGAAACAATATATACTGCCAAAATACTCAATCATTGCTTGGCTATGTATGAGGAATAGACTACCTATGAAAGATAACTTACATTTTTTGGAATTGGATCCCACCTACAAGTTATGTGAAGTGGAACCGGAATCAATTAAACACCTCTTCTTCAGGTGTTCCTTTACAAGGGAAGTCTGGAACGCTATTAAGGGTTGGCTAGGAATGACACAAGTTATGTCCACACTCCCGAACGCCATTAAATGGATTAGGAGAGACTACAGCGAATCACTAATTAAATGTAAAGACGGAAGGCTTGCCCTCTTGTGCACCCTGTACATGGTATGGAAGACCAGAAATGCAGTTCTATTGGATGCAACCTACTTCATAAGCACTGATGTTGTTTCAAAAATTAAAGTTGTAATGTACAAAAATTTTTATAGATTATACCCTGTGGAATTAATGCATTCAAGATGCTTAGGAAGTACCGAATTTGACAGGCCTAGATGCTCTACCTCGGGTGTATGGGGAAATTGGGTCAAAGTAATATTAGAAGTCTAGACCATGATAGGCATCCATTGTGCAATGTGAAGGTTGACAGCATAGTAGGTTGTTCCCTTTGGTTGTATAGAGGGATAGGTTGATGCTCTCGTCATAATAGAGGTTTTTTATTCTATTGTTGATGCCGAAGCCACCCTTAACATAGCTGGAGAGTGTTGGACTGCTACTTCTCATGTAGAATTAGACCACCCCTGACATGGTGCATGCTACTGTTCACCATGTAGGCTGGGAATGATTGGTGGAGAGCAGGGAAGACCATCATCCACTGTGGACAAGGATGCAAACCAGTGGGGCAACTCTCGAACAGCCTCAATACTGTGGAGGATAGCAGGCTTGGCCTCAACCTGATATGTTGTTGTATAAACAGAGGCTAGATATGGAGGAAGGAATTCTGGGGCTGGCTTATGGATACAGGTTGTGATTGGCAATAAGGACAAATTGGGGCCACAATACTGGACCACACTGATCTAGGTTGCTTCCAAGGGCGACCAGTTACCTATGCAAATTTGGGGCAGCTTCTCCTTTGTACATTGGGTTGATGGTGCAGGCATAATTGGCTAGGCCATGCGGCAATGTTGGGAACGCTTAGCATCCATTCATAATTATTTGTTTCATACATAGCTGGGACGGATAGACAGACCCTCCACACTATTCTTGGTGATTGCATAATTGACAAGGATGATTGATAGTTGCTCACTGCATTTTACTGTTGCTGGAATCTCTCCACCTTCTGCAGGTTGGAGAATGTTGACCAGGAGCTGAGGGGCACAGGATGGATGTTGTGCATGGGTAGCCCCATTATGTACAGCAGGACCATACCAAGGCTGGAGTTGGTTGCTACTCGTTACCTGAAACTAGTCCCTGCCTGTGTACTGAATTGGTGTTACTATTGCCATTGCAGTTTGGCATCAGGTGCTGGATGGTGGGGGGAGCATTTGCTACCCGAGGGGGCCTTTCTGTTGGTAGAGGTTGGGGAGGGTTTGTTGGAGCAATGGATTAGGCCATGGTATGGGCTGCTAGACAATAACACATTATACAGTTTGGGGAAAGAAGTATAGGAGGAGATGCTCAGGCTAGCCTCTTCTTTGGGAGGATCTTTCTATTGGTTGGGAAACAGTCGTAGGGTATGGATAGAGGATTGCTATTCACTCCTTGATGAATGGGGAACAACTTATGAGCACTAAAGTATGAGATAGCCCAATTATGGGCGACAGATGGATATAACTGCAGCCTTCATAACATGTTGGAGATGACAGAGTCGGAGCCAAGGTTGCTGCTACTAGTCTTGGTGTGGTTGATTGAGCATATCCATTATTGATTGGTGCAACTACAATAAGTATAATATCTGGCTCTTGCTAGATAATGTATGAGGCTTCATATGGTTGCAGATTTTCGGATTCTGCCTTGTTGGTACCACTATCCTAGAAAATCTAAAGATCACTCCTTGATGCAAGAAGGCAATTGGGTTTGGATGTTGAATGGAGCTGATGCAAAGGGAGATTGGCATATGGTTGGAGCTACTGTTTAATATGCAGGCTGAAGTTTTCTGCAGCTGAAATGGGAATGACGCTTATATGTTATCACTGTTGGTTGGTTACTGTCTTTTCCTATTATTGGAATCCTTCACACTTCTGCAGATTGGAGGAATGCAGTCCTGGAGCTGAGGGAAGCAGGATGGTTGATATGAATAGGTAGTCACAAAATGAGCAGCTGGAAAATACCATGGCCTGATGTTTAGGGTCAATAGCACAAGAGGAGATACTTAGCCTAGCCTCGTCTATGGACTAGGAAATAGGTGTGAATCTAATTGACGTTGGCTGGCTACCCCTGGATGCCAGATGCAGTATGCCCCTTGGTTTAGGGTGGCGGTTGGCCAAATAGGCTCGATGGTGATAATAATTTTGTTACTTATAGGCTGAAAGCCGATGATAGTACTGGATGTTAGGCCTTGATTGGGTGGAAAACAAAAACTTATTGGTATCTAGGGTTAAGGTTTGAACTGGGTACCAGATGAAGGGGAGAAACTAAAACAATTGGTGATGGGTCATTTGGTATTAGGATGGAAAGGGTGAATTGTTAAGGCATGCAATATTGGGACCTAGGGTCATGCAAGATACTTTTGTGCTTTGCAACACTAGAGCTACTGTTCATTGAAATGAATGAAATACGATTCTGTTTGGGCTTGGGTGCTTTTGTTTGATTTAAAATGATGGCGCTAGTTAGGGTTTGAGGTAGTGGACAATCAATGTATAGGAATAGTTTTGTTAATATGTCACTTCCTAGGGTCAGGGAATACCCCTATTTCAGGTCGGGGTATACCCCTCAGGAATCTATATGGATAACTTTTTTCTGCAGGTGAACTATTGGACTTTTCTGCATGGTAGGTAAAGCTGGAGCCTTATTGCTGTTGGTTGCCATGATCATGGGATGGGAACCTATTCAATTTAAAGGTTGGTTGGCACGGTCTGAAGGTGAAGAGGCAGACATAGAATCCTTTGGTGCCAGCTGGGGACAAATCTGTTGGATGTTGTATGACCTTCATCTGTTTCGAACGGGTTGTAGCATGCTGAGCCTATAGCCTAGCCTCCATGCCTACCACCTTTGGTGATCTGCCGAGTGATTCTATTTATTTGAGTAGGTTAGAGCGTATACACCTATGGTGCCTCATGGAGGGCAGATTTTGCTGCAGCAGCGAAAGAACATTGTGCCTGGCTCCATCAACCAGCATTGCCAACATTGAGTGGTTGGATTTTCACCTGGGCCACACGGGGTGCCAAGATGACATTGGATAAGCTTGCATTAGAGCAGGGTTTCTCCTGGTACTGGCTAGAGGAAGAATCTTGATGTTGCTGCCATGGCTGATTACTGAATGGATCCGTTAGTGATCGCGGGTCTTGTTAGTAGGGGGTCCATGGATTCTGACTTATATTAGTGAATTTGGTTAACTTTGGACTAATAGGTTTTTTGGATTTAGTAAGTACGGTTATTTTGACAAAATGACCATGCATGGTCAATTTGCAAAGATAACCGTGCATAGCCTTTTGATGTTTTTTTTGTATGTAGACAGGTAGTTCTTGGGTTGTTGATGGTCAGGGTATGCCACAAAGCCCGTGCACAAACATTTTTTATGAATACATATTTACATTGTATAAAAAAAAAACCAAGAAAGGCCCTCACTCTAGGCCCACACTTATTGGGAGCCTACTAATTATATGTTATTTTATAATATAGGAGTTTTTCACTTGAGTGAAACAGGTCTAGAAAGAGTTATTCTTTTTCAAAGATTTAAAAGAATTTATTTAGGGAGCCAATATTAATCTTAATTTGGTTAAAAAAACAAAAAAGTTTGTTCCATCACCATACATGAGAAGCTTTTTTTTAAGCGTAAAACAACAGTGGAAACGGGCATTTCAAAATAAAATTGCTCTAGCTAAATGCTAGGATTCATATTTTTTTAATTGAAATTCGGTCAGAGAAGGCCTTAAAATTAAAAACTTCTACCTTAGCCTTGGCTCTATCAACATCATTTCCATCTAAGTAAGAAGTGCATATCATTTATTCTCTCAAGCCTCATTTTTTACTTTCTTGTTTTAAATTTTGTATTTTCTCACTAGCTCTTTTGATCTTATGAGTGAGTAAAAAATTGCAATATGATTATAAATGTAAAAAGATTTCAATTGGGGTTGAATTTTTTTAAAATTGAGACCTCATATTCAATTTTGGATATAATTTATCTCTCTTTTATTTCTTATTTCAATTGTAGTTTATCCAAATAAATTGAAATTTATCAATTTTATTATATATGATATTTGTCAATTGCAATTTTAGGCCTAATTTCAATTTGAATTGAAGTTTATTCGATAAATTTCTCTCTTTCATTTCACATATATCATAATTGATAGTTTTTATACCTTATTTTCTTCTTCAATTGCAATTTATCTCTCTTTCTTTTGTTAAGTTATAATTAAAGTTTTTTATTTACGAGTTTGAGTGATTTTGTATGTATAAATTTAATTTTGTAAATTATTGATAAATTTGGTTTTCAATATTTATACAATGTGGATATTATTGTTAATCTCTATTCTATTTAACGAAAAGTGGATCATTGTTAGTTTTTGATACTTTAGAATTACTTCGAAAATAAAAAATAAATTCGGAGTATGATGGCTTTATATTTTATTTTTTATTTTTTATTTTTAATATAGGATATTAAATTTAGTTGTTCTTTTTATTTGTGGTAGATATATAATATCTTTGATATATTTTTTAAATAAATGGTCAAGTTTTTTTTTTGGTTGTGCTTTCCTACTTTTTCTAGTTCTATATACATGTGTTTTTGTTCTTTTTCTAGTTCAATTATGTTATAATTATTCTATATATGTTAGCTAAAAAGCATTTGTTTAGAAGTGGAAAAGGGCAAAAAAAAAAGAGTAGAAAAGTTAATATCCTAAAAATAAGTTATTGATAAATTTGTTAAAAGAGCCTATTTAAGGGAGAATTATAAGAAATTATGTGGAGATAGTTTTGAACAATTTAATGAAAACTTACCTAATAAGATTTATATTTATGAGAATGTTAGCAATTTGAATAAGTATAAACATGTATCAAATGCTTTCAAGTTAGAAAATTTAAGAGTAAATGAACAACAAATATCCTTTTCATAAATAATTATGATTATAGAAATTATGATAAGAAATAAATGACATTTTAATTTTTAATTGAAAAATGTTAATAAGGGAACTAAATCATTTTACTTTGTCCCAAACTTATAAAATGTTAAGAATGACCTGGTTGTAGTATAGAAATGCAACTCGTGAGCATTTAACTTATTGCTTCCGTTTTTTCTTATTTATGTTATTAGTTAGATTCGATAAAGGCAAGTCACCAAAAGAAACCTAGCACACATATATTGCTTTTAACCTCATCACTTACTTGTATATCCCTGCTTTGAATCAAAAAAATTATTATACAACACACACCAAGCAAGTAGTGGATTTTATTCCTCAGAAGTTATAGGTGTTATATGATAAAAGGCAAATATAGATATTTAGGAAAAACGTAGAATGTCTTACATACGTTCTTTTTACAAGATAGTCTACCTATAGCCTAGCTAAGGAGTGATTTCCTCCATCACAGTTCCTAACTTTGCTCTCTACTATGTATATATAAGGTAAGTATTAAAACAGAATAACTGCAATTAATTTCCTAATATTCAAGTTGATTCTCTAACACTCCCCCTTAAGTTGGTACATGAGGATCCATCATTCCCAACTTGCCAAACATATCGTGAAAGACTCGTCCAGTTACCATTTTCGTCAAAATGTCTACCAGTGGATCTTCCAAACAAACAAATGGTAGTTCAACAATGCCTTCTTCTAACTTCTCTTTGATGAAGTGCCTGTCAACCTCCACATGTTTAGTTCTATCATATTGCACAGGGTTCTTAGAAATACTAATAGTTGCCTTGTTATCGCACATTAACTGATGAGCACTTTTCTCTAAAAACCCGATATCTTTTAGAAGCTTACAAATCCATAACAACTCTATCGACCCGCTTGCAATCCCTCTGAATTCTTCCTCGGCACTAGATAAGGCTACCACTTTCTGCTTTTTACTCCTCCAAGTTACGAGGTTTCCTCCAACAAAAGTGAAGTATCCTGAGGTTGACCTTCGATCATTAGGATTTCCTACCCAGTCAGGATCGGTATATCCTTTGACTTGGAGATGGCCATTCTTGCTAAACAAGATCCCTTTCTCTAGCATCATCTTCAAGTATCGGACAATCCTAAATGCAACTTCCATGTGTTCCTTCAGCAGTTTATGCATAAACTGTGATACAACACCTACGCATAGGCAATGTCAGGTCTCGTTTTAGACAAATATATCAATTTCCTGACCAAACATTGATACCTTTCCCTGTCTGCTAACTCTAAATCTTCACTTATGCTAAATCCGTGATTCACCACTATCGGAGTTTCAGCTGGTTTGCAATCCATCAGTTCGGTCTCAACTAGTTGATCAAGAAAGTACTTTGACCCTCCTAGATCCTTCTTCTCAAACTCCCAAAAAAAGTTCTGTTGCAATCTTACAATTTCTTCAATGTCACTTCCGATGATGATCATATCGTTGACATAAATAATCAGGCACGTTACCAAAGCTCCTCTTCTATTCAGGAATAACGTATGGTCTACATTACTTTTTCAATACCCATATCTTCTCATGGCAGTGGTAAACTTGCCAAACCAGGCTCGAGGTGACTGCTTGAGCCCATACAGTGCCTTTTTCAACCAACACACTTCATTCAACCGAAAGGTCTTCTTGAATCTGGGAGGTGTCTCCATGTATACTTCTTCGTTTAAGTCTCCGTATAGGAAAGCATTCTTCATGTCAAGCTGGTGAAGGGGCCAATCTAAGTTTGTAGCTATAGAAAACAACACCCTGATTGTGTCAGTTTTGGCTACTGGTGAGAAAGTCTCCGAGCAGTCAATACCATATATTTGAGTATACCCTTTAGCTACCAATCGGGCTTTGCACCTTTCCACTGTCCCATTAGGTTTATGTTTCACTGCAAACACCCACCGACAACCTACAACTTTCTTCCAGGCGATAGAAAACATGTCTCCCAAGTTTCATTCTTCATTAGTGCCTTTATTTCAACTTCTATAGCCTCCCTCCATTTTACATCTTTTTAGCCTTAGATGCATTTCAGGGAGTCCATTCAGAGTGCGGAGACTCATCAAACTTCTTGATACGATCGGAGACAGTGCTCTCCCTGACAACATTGGCTATAGGATATCTAGAGCTCCAAGGTCTGTGCTCCGGAGAGTATCTTTGTGGAGGAATCCCTCGAGTAGTACAAGTAGGCAACACATAACTTCCTTCCTCCACCATATTAGGGCTAGATGGTTCATGTAACATATTAGGGCTAGATGGTTCATGTAACATAGGGTTAGTGCATAATTCAGAAAAGATGGGTTCAGGAATGTTTACCTTTGGGACATCGACTTCAGGAGGCTGAGCCGTAGGTTCTAACATTCTAGACTATACTATGTCAGTGATTTCTCCAAGAGTAGTATTGCCCTGTGTCACTATAGTGGAAACATTTGACTGCCACACTAGCCATTCGAGTGACCCGATTTGGTTATTCTCAGAACTCTCCCCTAGTTACGAGATAGGATTGAGTGGTAGCAAAACTTGGTTTCAAGAAAGATGCAATCCATAGTGGTGTAAAGTTTACGAGTAAATGGATCATAGCAATTATATCCCTTTTTATGGACATCGTAACTAACAAGACACAATGAACTGCATATGGGTCAAGTTTGGTACGGGAGGCTTGAGGAATATGAACAAAGACAGTGCACCCAAACACCCGGGGCGGAAGCATTAAGGCAAAGGGCACACTTGTAAATTTGGACAAGGTCTGAAGAGGGATTCGGGATTGGAGAATTTTTTATGGGAGTAATTAATGAGGAAGACCGAAATAACTACAGCTTCTGGCCAAAAATAGGATGGTGCTTTAGACTCAAGGAGAAGGGCACAGGTAATCTCAAGGATATGCCGATTTTTTCTCTCGGCAACCCCATTTTGTTGTGGAGTATTGGGACAAGTGGTTTGGTGTATGATACCCTTTTTTCGAACAAAACTTCGAAACCTATGATTAACATACTCCCC
>JAOSBN010000009.1:24759877-24777584 GCA_027563595.1 Erythroxylum suave
TTAACCAAACACATGTTTAGGAATAAATTAGGAATATATTAGGAATAGCCATTCTATTCCAGTGTACCAAACATGCCGTAAGGTTTTGAACTCTGAGATTTTGGGTGGTGCAAAGAGGCTTGTACGGAGGTTAGCCTTGATGTTTTTTATGGTTTTGAAATCTACCCAAACAAAGGATCAATTTGGCATATGAAAAAATTGTATTTATAGCAGTTTAAGAAGCCCAAATGTTCGAAAGAATGCTTCAGAGAAAGGGCTGAAGAAAAATTCTAAAATTTTGAGTCTTTTTTAGAACGGAGGCTTTCATACTATTTGAAAATTAAGAGTAAAGAAGAAATGACGAAAGGCTTTCTGTGTTTCTTTATATCCATAATGTTATGTACATCCATATATGTATCCCTTTAAGTGACTCCAACTAAAGAAATAGAATCAACTAAATAATTATATAGCATTAATGTACATGATTGTAGGAGAAAATTAAGGTTAAATATATATTGACCTTTGACTTTTGAAGATTATGTTAATATACCATATAACTGATGATTAACTGGGCTTGCAAACTCTCAACATTTGTCTTTTTCTTTCAAATAAAGTTTTGTTCATATTCTATGTCACTCCTTTTCTTGGAAGTGTATAATAATAAATTGTCCTTATGTCTTCTTACCGATAGAATACATCAAATTCGTGACTAGTATACTTTCCCTCATTATTCTTCCTCAAATACTTGATCTTTTAACTAGAATCAAGTTCAATGCACTTCCAAAACTTTTAAGTATTGAGAACACATATTTTTTTTCTCTTAATATGATACAACCAACAACTCTTAGAATAATTATTAATAAAAATTAAAGTGAAAGTAATTTGCTCCTTTTAGGAATGAAATTAGAGCTTGTCACACATATAATGAATAGGAGTAGCAATAATAATAAGAGAAAGAGAAGGCCCATAAGTACACCGGATATGTTGTTTATGTGACCACTTTTATAAATTACCTTTAGTTAGACATGATTTATTCCCTATATAATCATGTTTCTATTGGTGTGATTGTTTTATGGTAGATCCAGATGCCAGTTGTCTGTATAACCAAAAACAATCAGTATATGTATAGAATCTGCAATCTAAGGGTTTTAGAGAGATTTGCAACTAAGGGGTTTAAAAAATATAATTAACTATATTTTTTAATTTTATATAGTGGATTCTACAATGTTACGTAATAGTGGAACTCACTACTTGATTATGAAAAACAATAAATAATTGTACAACAATGTCAAGGTGATATTTAACTTATAGAAAGTTAATTTCGTCAAAATTTTCATGAATTTAGAGTTTGTTTTGTAAATTTTAAAAATGTTGTGATTTAAATTGAACATTTTAAAATGTTAGAATTCTAACTCGTATTTTGATGTAAATATTGCGATTTAAAATATACTTTTGGCGTTGTACTATTTCTTTTTGAAGGTTTATATGATTGGATTCATGAAGTACTGCACTTAATGTATGGAGTAGGAGCCGTAGAATCTTCAATGCTATAAGGGGATATGTCAGGGGTACCGTGGGGTTCCAAAGTTGTTTCATACTTTCATCTCATACCAGGAGCAAGTGATTTATATATAAAAAGTAACCATATTCCAATACTTTAACAAATAATTTTTTTGTTAGTGAGCTCACTTTGAGCAGATCTGTTTTTATTTTTAATAATGTTTTTTTCTATAAAAAATGCAGCAAATGGATCACAAAGCTTTTTTGTAACTTTTGATTTCTCGAAAACTAAGATCTCTTTAATTCTATAAAATGACTAATACGAATCATAATAAAGCGAAAACTTAATTCGTACCTTATTCTAAAGCATAATAATAATCTTGTTGTATCCCTCAAATCGTTTCCGAAACTGATCTACTTCAACCACTGTAGCTGCACAAATGTTTGGCCTCTAACAATATCCACATAATGAGTTAAGAGAACTCTATAACTCTTATAGAGAAAGTTAAACATGAATTGCTAACTTCATAGAGCTTAAGCCTATTTATGATAAGGTTTGGACATTTTAGTAATTTAATTGAAATAAACTAATTTCAATTAAACTTTAATTAGAATTATAAATAATTATAATTAAATACCAATTATCCTCATATAAGATTCAATACCTCATATTGATTTTTATTTATTAAATATCTCATATTTAATCATAAAGTTCCTTAAACTTTACAATTAAATCCATCTTGATTAAATTAACTTTGCTCTCTTCAACTCATTCTATATGTGAAACCCCTTAGGTTTCCAAATATGTTGACAATGATTATAACTTTTAATTCTAATTTATAATTAAAATTAGATAAATTAAATCTCCTTTTAATTTATCTTTAATTCTCTAACAAAATAATTTATAATCATAGATCAAGATTGGTGTCTAGCAACGCGTCAGACCACCCAAATATTTAGTAATGTCAAAGTAGTTTTGACTAATCTTTCCGTGCCTGATTTTTCCGTATAATTCAATCCTTTCATCAACCAATGTTCCAATTAGACATAAAGTACGAAATTAATGTCTACTCTATTTTGAGACCAATCATATTAGTTCTTCGCCATTAGCTATTAATTCAATTAATGATATTTGTAAACTATTGACAGGATATCATTCCACTTTAGCCAAGGATTTCCCGAATCAATATTAATCAAGAACAATGGAACATTATCCCTAATTACTTTAGGGTGATGAATCATATCTTGATCACTCAACTACCTTCATATAGCTCATGCTACATCCAATAACTACCGATTAAACGACTCATGATTAAATGGATCATAAGTAGTATCAAAACATAGCAATTCTCATAAAAGATAACTTTGAAAACCTTAAATCAAAGGTTTACTTATGCAATCTTCACAATGAGAATTCTATAGACATAGAAGTAATGTTCCAAATGGATTTCTCACATCAGGTATGTTTAATGAACTTGTTCTCTAACAAGCACCCACATGTTTGTTTAAGTATCTCTATACTTTAGCCTATAAAATCGACAACTTCCTTTATAAGAAAAAAAAACACAGCGTATACTAGTCTTTTTACGTTCTATTAATTTCCAATCTTAATAGAACAATGACTAGGAATATTTAAGAATAATACATAATTGCAATATGAATATTATAATTATAATCTCATTATAATTTCGTTTGTAATGTACAATTATTCCATAGACTTTATCATATACATCTAAACATGTAAAAGATAAATAATGCCTTTAAATAATTTGTCACTAAACTACAACCAATGCGATTGACTGTAGGGCATAAACCAACAATCTCCCACTTGCTCTAAGCAAATCATTTAAGTATTTCATACCATATCACAATATGACGATTATTCTACTACTGACTTAATAAGAGAATTGTACAAGATTCCCTATAGTGACAAGCCAAGGTTCTGAAAAGATCACTCAGGAAATCCCGCATCTAGAAGCCCATTTACTTCGGAATTTAGACAAAAATGGAGTTGTGATGCTGGGATCTTGGGTAGAGACGGGTGATATTTTAGTTGGTAAATTAACGCCTCAAATGGCGAAAGAATCGTCGTATGCCCCGGAGGATAGATTATTACGAGCCATACTTGGCATTCAGGTATCTACTTCAAAGGAAACTTGTCTAAAACTACCTATAGGTGGTCGGGGTCGAGTTATTGATGTGAGATGGGTCCAGAAAAAGGGTGGTTCCAGTTATAATCCAGAAGCGATTCGTGTATATATTTTACAGAAACAGGACATCAAAGTAGGTGCACTTGCTTAAGTCTTACAACTCCCATCTTAATTATCATCATAATTAAGAAAATTTGCTTAAATACATTCTTAGATCTTTGATGAGACATTAGCTCCTTATGCATGCCCAATGGCTCTAATGTTTTACAATACATTACTGTCTTGAACAATGCAAAGAAACTCTATCAAGTTCACTAAAGAACTTGTTGATCCAATTAATCATTTCCACTAAATGAAAAATGTATTATGACTCAATTAACAACCATTGCTACATTGGAACATTTACAATCCTGTTGTTCTAAGTAAATAAAGCTTAATTAGGATTTACTTATAAAGTCATATCCTTATCATCTTGAACTCAAATATCAACTCACACATAGAGTAATGAATATCTTTAATACTTCGTAAGTATCTGATATCTCAAATACTAAATATCTCTAGTACATTATCTATGTACTTGGGGTTAGAATAAGTTAACAACATCCAATCTATCTCTATAGACCTAATTCCCATAATTAAGTTGTTACCTTTTTATATCCAACAAGAGTTGTTGTTGGATAAATATATGTTCAACAATTGAAAATTAGAACTATTGTTCTCCACGACCTATATGTCTCCACATACTCCCACTGAAGAAGACAACTATACTCCCATTAACCTTCTTGTAGACATAAATTCACAATCATCTTTAAAAACAAACTTTTTGAATTCATCATGAAAGTGAATTTTTCTATATCTCATAGCCTTTCAATTATACATCAAATGTATCATTAAAGGCATTAGTTCCAATTAGATGTAATATTATGAGATTTGAACCTTTTAAATTCCTCTTTACTCCCACTACTTATCTTGAGAACCATTCTCCTATAAGTATACATTGAATCAAACAATTTGTTCAATGAATCTATAAGATTATATCCAATCTTTTAGATATCTCACAACCTTTTATTATCTAATTAAGTTATAAACTTAATGGACAATGTATGCTTCAACCAAGCATCAAATTCTTGAATCATTAACTTTCACTCTTTCAAAGACCTAGCATTTCATATCTTGCTAATTGATTCAATTGGAACTATTGAAGGTAAGTTATTTTACTAGGCATCGCTATAGAAGAAATAATATTGCATCATACAATATCTCATATTATATGTTACTCCTCACATAAATCGATACCTTTATGGAATTTTGTTATGACTGTATTTACTAGAGAATCTCATTCCTTATAGATAACCAAAAATGTAAAACTTGCCACAAGGGTCTCATCGATGTGCTTCAGCATTTTCAGTGCTTAATTTCTACTTAGAATTAAACAGTTTGAACTTTTTCAAAATTTTAAATCATTATTTTATTTAATGCGCATGACTTTATCACAAAAAGTCATTAGTAATGAAATGAAATATAATATTATCCTTTTATAAATTGTTATTCCATCCAATACTTCACATGTATAAGATTTAACAATTCAATAACATCATCATCCTTTGACCAAAGGTTGGTTTGGTTATTCTTCAACTTTACAAGTTTCACAAGTTCCACACAATTCATAATCAAAAGGATACATATATCGTAGTGTGTAACTTTATGATTCTTATTATGTTGATTTAACTAATATGGCATAAAAGGATAATCTCAGTTATCCAAATTTTAATTCTTGTCATCAATGTTAAACATAAGTCTCCTTTGATCCAACACACACAAACTTTTTGTATAAAATTGGATCAACTACTTTTACTTAACAATATATTTCTAACCATGCATTAAACATTACAATAATGTTGAATCGAAATTCAGTATCAAATACTCATAAGCATGAATTGGAAAGATATATGATCTTTATCATATCACATAAAGGTAGGAAAAGTCGTGCAATAATTTCTTATAATGACAACTATTATCATACTAAAGCAAAGCCTTTAATTGTAGTTCATACTTATGCTTTTAGTAGGCTAAATTAAATGGAACAATTTTATCAAGGTACTGTACCTTTAAGCTATACTCAATGTAACCTCTTATATCTTGTTATCATGGTGTTGATATACATCTTACATGTTGCCTTCAAAGTTTATGAGACATTTGTCAACTAAAAAATATCAATACATTTTGTCATCTATATGATTTTGATATATATCTCCACAATTTTGTCTCCATATCGTTAATAGGGATTATAGCAAAATTGCTTAATGGGCACATATATTTCTATCTAACTTTTGAGAACTCTTCTCAAACATAATCCTAAGTCCAAGAAATTTAGTTCACTAAGTATCATTCCACTTAGAACAAAATATAAATGTAAGAAAAATAAGTAATCAATTATATGTCATGACTACCAAATAAGATTAGGACTTTAATCACGCATTTGGTTACTCCCACTATTTTATTCGAAATAATAACCCTCAATACTATTCGTAAAGATTACTCTAATCTCTATAGTGGGCTATGATCCCATTTAGATATAGTTGCCCTTGAGTTTGCTCAACAAACCAACTAGACTTAAATTAGGTAGATAACAACTTTATTTGTAGCATCTCATGTGACTCCTAAATCTGTTAAGTGACAACTCTTGCCAAAATATATATTATATATATTGTTCTTAACCTTGCCTCTAAATTCATATGATCATAAGTTTGTTCATCCAAATCATGCCAATTTTGTTAATTAGAACTCATTAGCATAAGACTAAACATGTTCGGGTTAAAAAGGCCTTGAGTTTGCTCAACACGCTAACTATAAATAAAACTCTGGTTTATTCTTATAACAATAGAAGGCAATAATTATGTTCTCAACGTATACTTAATATTGTAACAAGGCATTTAATTTCCTTTATTTCATCAAATACAAATTGCATGTAAAATATCACACATATAAACATACAATTTATCGTGCATCCAATATATATATCAATCATATAAATAAAGTATGCAACTTATGCACTCATAATCAAATTATATGCATAAAATATCAAGCTTCGTTTGATTCTAGTTATTGATCTTCATAATCTAGAATAACAATTCCAACTCCTTGGAAAAATTAAAATAGATTAAAACTGTTGATTCCTGAATAATTAAATTCCTATTCCAAATAGAATTTTAATTTTGACTTGAAAACAGTTTTCAAATCGAATTGAAAACTATTTTAATTGTCTTGACCCCTTTGATAAAATTTTATTGAAAACAATTTTCAATAAAATTTACTTCTTACTTATTATAATTTAAAAAAACTCTTTTCTAAAATTATATAAATAATATATTCTAATCTAATTAGAAGACTATTTCTGATCGCATTAGAAATTATTTTTCTTAATTAAAAAACTATTTTCTAAAATTAAAAGAAACTACTTTCAAAATTAAATAAAACACTTTTAAATGTAATTAAAAAATCGCGATATATTATTTATTTAGAGATTAATTTCTTAATTAATTAGAAAATCTTTCTTTAATAAATTAGAAAACTATTTTCAAAAATATTAAAGAAAGCACATTTTTCTTAATTAATAAATAAAAATAATTTTCAAATTTTAATCAAGGAAAATACTTTTTCTAAAAATCAAGAAACTTATTATTCATAAATAAACAATTTCTAAATAAATTAATAATAATTTTCTAGATAAATAAAAATCATAAATTTAATTTATCTCAAACAAATTGAAATAAATAAAATTAATTAAGAAACATCTTTCTTAATTATTTAAAAAACATTTCTCTTAATTTTAAAGAATCAAATTAATTAATTTCAATTTAATTAAAAATAATTAATTCTAATTTTAAAAACCACTTTTCTAAAAATAATTTAGAATCAGTATAATCGAATTAAGAAAAATAATTAATTGAATTTTTCTTTTTTATTTTAAAACAATTTTAAAATTTATGCTTGAAATAAATGTTGGAATAGTTTATTCCAAAGTAAAGATTGGATTACTATAATCCAAAAGCCAAAGTCTTAATCTAGGACTAGAATAATCCTATTCTAAACTTAGGATAAGATATACATATGGCCAAACAAACTCGTTCCTAAACCTATTGCCAAACACCCTTCTTCTTCAACTTAGTCTCAACCCCTAGAGTTGCCACCGACATCAACCTCTTGCCGCCGACATCATCACTAATGGAACGCCTTAAGGCCGACATCAACCTCGATGGTCATTGTTGTAAAGACGATATTGGTGAGGTTAAGTGTAAAGAGGAAAGCAAAAACTCAAGCTAATATATCTCGTTAATGGTTGTCGATATCTGTGGATGTAAATACCCAAACGACCACAAAGATCTCATCTATGTTCTTCAGCCAACAGCCTCAAGACTCACAGCAACACAAAAAGAAAAGCACATAGGAAAGATAAGGAGAACGTGGGATGCGTTTTCCAGAAAAACCGCAAACCCACAGACGCAAAATGACTTAAACGCGTCTAGTTCTGTTTACAGCAACAAAACACGAACCAGAACAGAACACCCAACAAAATCCATCTGTTTCGATTGTCCACTGTGCTCATGTGGGCTGTGTCGCCTATGGCGCCGCGAGCGACGCCAGCGAGTGGAGTCGAGGGACACCCTCGTCACCGGCTTAGCAGATGGGCTCACAAAAGCCAATCGCAAACAAAACAGGGAGCAGTTACAAATTTGATTTTCCATAATCATATGAGCAAAATTGCCAGAAAAAGGAACATGAATATGGTGCAGACAGTTTTAATTTTCAAGAAACCAGTAATCGTAACAAGCAGAAACAATCCAAATAGACATGACCAATCACATTACTCGAATATGCGTCAATAACTCCAGAACAATTCTAGGGTTCATCGATTTTTCTGGGTTCTGTTGTTTATGGGTTTCCAACACCCAAAAGCTTACGAAGATTCTATTTTCAGAACAGAACCAATTACCAAAGGTAAAAGACAAAGTGATGCAGTATAAAAAAATTTCAGGAGATTGTTTCCGAAAACAGTACCCAGAATTCCAACCGTATACAGAGCCAAATACACAAAAACAAGTATAAACTTAGCCTAATTACAGAACAATTCTACGTTTAAGGCTGAATGAAAAGTCAAAACAATTATGGCCTTCGGGTCTTTTAGGTTTTTGGGTTTCAATCCCATAGTTGAAGATCTAATAACAATTAATTAATTTTAATCAAATTATAAAATTAAAATTTGGCTCTGATACTATTATTGAAAAATTAGGTCGGAATCTGATCCCCACTGCAGCGGAATAACCACGAAACCTTTTTGGAACTTTTGTTTTTCTAAAAACTAAGATCTCTTTAATTTTATAAAATGATTAACACGAATCATAATAAAATGAAGCTTAATTCGTATCTTATTCCGAAGCTTGATAACAATCTTTTCGTATCCTTTGAACTGTTTCCGAAACCAATCTGCTTCAACCACTGTAGCCGCACAAATGTACGACCTCTAACGGTATCCACAGAATGAGTTGAGAGAATTCTATAACTCTTACAGAGAGGGTTAAGCATAAAATGCTAGCTTCATAGAGCTTAAGTCTATTTATCATAAGTTTTAAACGTTTTAGCAATTTAATTGAAATTAGATCTTAAGCCTATTTATAACAAGCTTTTGATGTTTTAATAATTTAATTGAAATTAACTAATTTCAATTAAACTTTAATTAGAATTACAGATAATTCTAATTAAATACCAATTATGTCTATATAAGATTCAATATCTCATATGGATTCTTATTTATTAAATGTCTCATATTTAATTATAAAGTTTCTCAAACTTTACAATCAAGTCCAACTTGATTAAATTAACAATGCTCTCTTCAACTCATTCTATATGTGAGACCCATTATGTTCCTAAATATGTTAGCAATGAATATAAATTATAATTATAATTCATAATTATAATTAGATAAATTAAACTCCTTTTAATTTATCTTTACTTCTCTAATAAAACAATTTATAATCATAGATCAAGATTGGCGTCTAACAACGCGTCATGATCACCCAAATATTTAGAAATGTCAAAGTGATTTTTACTAAACTTTTTGTGCTTGATTTTTCGTATAATTCAATTCTTTTATTAACCAATGTTCCAATCAGATATAGAGTATGGAATTAATGTCTACTCTATTTTGAGTTCAATCATACTAATTCTTCGCCATTAATTATTGATTAAATTAATGATATTTGTAAATTATTTACAAGATATCATTCCACCTTGACCAAGGATTTCCTGAATCAATATTAATTGAGAACAACGAAACATTATCCCTAATTACTTTAGGGTAATAAATCCTATCTTGATCACTCAACTACCTTCATACAGTTCATACTATATCTAGTGATTACCGATTAAACGACCAATGATTAAATAGATCATAATTAGTATCAAAACATAGCAATCCTCATACAAGATAACTTTGATGATCTTAAGTCAAAAGATCATTTATACAATAATCATAATGAGAATTCCATAAATATACAAGTAATGTTCCAAATGGATTTTTCATATTGGGTCTGTTCAGTGAACTTGTTCTCTAAAAAGCACCCATACGTTTGTTTAAGTATCTCTATATTTTAGCCTATAAAATCGACTACTTCCTTTATAAGAAAAAAAACAATGTATGCTACTCTTTTTATGTTCTATTAATGTTTAGTCTTAATTGAACAATAACTAGGAATATTTAGGAATAATATATAAGTGCAATATAAATTTCATAATTATAATCTCATTATAATTTTAATTGCAATGTACAATTATTTCGTCGACTAGTTTGGATTATAGGGTTAGCATAGTTAATCCCACATTACTTTATATTTTTGTATATAAACTCATTCGAACTTGTCCTCTATTTTTATTTTTGGTCTCAAATTTGGACAATTTCTGAAATAACCAGTCAAGTACAATTGTCAATTGTGTCTTCAACTACGGTTGGTGCATGTCTTTGCAGTCTTAATACATTTTTCTAGTTGTTTCTATCATCACAAAACTGGTCTAAATTGACCTGATTTTAATACGTAGTCTATGCTGAGTTTTTTAGAGCTCATTAAACTGTTTGTTTTAATTAAAACTTCCAATCCTATTTCTCTTCTACGGTGTACCACTTCAATAGGTGATATCAAAATTCACTTCAACGGTGTACCACTTCAATAGATGATATTAAAATAGTGATTTACCTTTAGATATTTCGGAGAGAACCAAATAATTCTGAATCGGGGTGTTATTTCATTCTTAAGCATAACTTTTTCGTTGATTTTTCAACACTAGTCTGTTCAAGTTTCCACTTAATTTTATTCAGGGTTTCATCCTAGTCATTGAAATATCTCATACATTCAGGTTCATAAATAGTGACAATTGGCTTATAAGCACAAGACAAGCTGCCATATCATTTTTCAGCAGGCGGCCTAGGCTCCTCTCTTGTTTGGGAAGTTATGATTTCAAGTGCTATTAAAACAAATATTTATTTTAAAGATATCTTAATTTATCTTTAAAACAGTTGGCCGTTATTTTCATAATTAACATTATTATTCAATTAGACACATCGATATGTGATATATTGATATTATGTCAGATTTAAAAATTTTAAAAATAAACTCTCAAATTTTTCTATCCTTGAAATAAATTTCACATATGATTTTTTTTATCCCTCAATTGTAATAAAAAGATCTCTACTTGATTATAAGTCTTATATTGTAATTATCTAATTAAAATAAATTTACTAATTATAATCGGATCCAATCAGACAATCAAATGTAAATGACTTAAGATTCATTTAAGGTGAGGAGGTCATATTGGTTCAAGGCATAGTATTAGAAGTGCTATGTACGCTTTTGATTATTGAGAATCAAGATTATGTATCAAACGAAATAATAAAAGATAATTTCATTCTATCAACTAGAGTACACAAAATATTAGAAAAATCTGAAACCGAATGAATATTCCTATTATTCCATAATATAAGTTTTTTTTCTTGTTTTTATTTCACTAGTTTGGTGTGCAGACATCTCTTCATCTCCGCCCCAACAAACATACGCCGTTACTATGCCATGTTGGATGCCTGTCATTGCGCCATCTGCCAAGGCCTAAGCCTCTCAACTTGGACATTTCCTCGTATTCAACACGCAAAACCTGACTCACGTTCCAAGTTGAAGTTTTGGTTGCCGCATCTTGGAGATGATGATGACAAATCCTTCAAAATAGATCCTATCAAAAAAGAAAGATTGGAATCAAGTTCGTCCTCCAACTAGAGACTGTCTCAGAAAGTCGCTATGGCCCAATTTGCTATTTTCAATGCAGTACATTCATCCACATTTAACAACTAATATCACATTCTATTTAAAGCATAACATCAAAATGAAAATATACCTCTACCATTTGGCATATAGTCTTGAGTTCTTTCCATTTTCAGCTAAAACCCATCCAAGAATACCAAGAACCTTGTGTGATAGAGAGTAATGATACAAGACCCAAAATTAGCGTTACATACCCACACACACTATATATGTGACAATCTCACCATATGTCATATATTATGACATGTCTTACCCTAAAGGGTAGAATAGGCTAATTGTGTTATTTTAAAGAATGATGTGAACTATAATTTAATGGGTCAATATATAATTATTAAGGTACTACCATGTGCCTCAAATGCAATTAGTAAATTATTAATCATCTCATTATGGTTGTTAAATATACATTAAGCAATTCAGTTGTGGTTATGCATATGGAATTAATGTTATGATTATATTAGTCCACATATATTTCTAACATTCTCCCACTTGGACAATATAATTAAACCACCATATCAATCTCCATCATCCAAAAGCAGTCAAATAAATCATATACAATATCATATCGACAGGATATATATACTACACATGATTTAGCCCTGGAGATGTTCAAATACTACAATAACCATTAAAACAACATGCATGTAGTACAATAATTGAGACTCTGTATTTGTCTCCTTTTGTAATTGTCATTTCGTCAAACTATATATATGCATCAACATATATATGTCAACATTAACAAAAATGATTGCAAACATCATTAGGCATGTTTCATATATAAAATTCATAAGCAATTTGTACAAAGTGCCAACATGTTCAATACAAAATAACAAACTCCGACTAATGTTATCAAACTAGGCTCCTAACAATCCCATGCAGGAGTCATGTTCTAGAAACACACATATAGGTAAGCCTTGTGTGAGTAATCTGCTAATAAGCTAGCTGTAGGCGTATATTTAACAGTACTGAGGAATTCAGCGACTTTCTCTTTAACAAAATAGTATTTTATATCAATATGCTTTGAGTGAGAAGTACTTCTACTGTTCTTAGAGAAATCTACAGCTGCGGAATTATCACAATACAATTTCAACGAACTTGAAATAGAGTCTACAATACTTAATGCTAAAATAAAATTCCGCAACCATATTGATTGACAAACTGCCTCATAGCACGCCATATACTCTACCTCCATGCTAGAGGATGTTGTGAGTGTCTGTTTAACACTTTTCCATGATACAGCTCCTCCAGCCATCATAAAGATGTAGCCTGAAGTGGACTTTTTATCACCCGCACATCTTGCATAATCAGCATCACCGAACCCAACTATGTTAAGAGTGTTAATTCGCCGATAAGTCAACATATAATCTTTGCTACCCTAAAGATACCTTATGACTTTTTTAGTCGTTTTGCAATGGCTAAAACCAGGATCACTTAAGTATCTTTCCAACACACGTACAACATTGCCTACAAGTGACACATAAGGAACGACTTTCATTTCATCTCTCTCTTTATCATTTTATAGACATTGGGCCTTTGAGAATTTGTCACCTTTCACTATTGTTGCCTTTCCAGGAGAACAAGAATGCATATTGAATCTTTTTAAGATCCAATCAATGTAATTCTTTTGAGACAATCGAAGAATCCCGTTAGCTCTATCTCAAAGAATGTGAATTCCAAGTATATAAGAGGCCTCACCAAGATCCTTGATATCAAAATGACTAAATAACAGTTGCTTTGTCTCAAATAATAGATCAGTATCATTAAAAGAAAGTAGAATTTCATCAACATACAATACTAGAAAAATGAAATTGCTCCCACTGAACTTCATATATATACATTGATCAACTACATTCTTCTTAAAGCCATTTGCAGTGACAATCATATCAAACTTAAGATACCACTACCTTGATGCTTGTTTTAACCTATAGATAGACTTCTTGAGCTTGCAAATCATGTATTCTTTACCAGTTATCTCAAAACCAACTGGTTGGGTCATATAAACATCTTCATATAGATCTCCATTCAAGAAGGCGGTTCTCACATCCATTTGATTAAGTTCTAAGTCAAAATAGGCAACTATAGCCATAATGATTCGCAATGAATCTTTTGTAGAAACTGGTGAGAAAGTTTCTTTGAAATCAATCCCTTCTTTTTGGCTATAGCCTTTAGCTACAATTCTTGCTTTTTACCTTTCTACTTGCCCACTTGAATCATGTTTGATTTTGTAAACCCACTTGCACCAAATGGGTTTACAACCTTTGGGTAGTTCAACCAATTCCCAAACTTCATTTTGTGACATAAAACTTAACTCATCTTCTTCCATTGCATTCATCCATAACGCAGATTAAGGATTGTTCATGGCTTCTTGAAAACTAACTGGTTCAGTATTATCTCCCACATCAAACTCATGTTCTTGCAAATATATAATATAGTCATCAAGAATGGCAGGTCTACGTGTTCTTTGTGATCTCCTGACAACAATTTCATCCCCAGTATCAATGACTTCATCCTATGCTTGATTATGAGGTTCGTCGTGAGATTCTACTGGAATATGTTCAATCACAAGGTCATCAGTAGGAGTAGAAGTGATGGGTACAGGGATTATAATGTGTTCTTCCCTAAATACAATTTCACTTGACCCTTGACTTGAACCAAATTCATTTTCAAAGTAGACAGCTCTATTTGATTCTATAATTCTGGTCGTGTGAGATGGGCAATAAAATCTAGAACCATTTGATCCGACGGTGTAGCCTACAAAGTAGTCATTAATAGTTTTCTGATCAAGCCTCTGAGATTGCAGATTATAGGGCCTCACTTCTGCTTTGCATCCCCAAACATGAAAATGGCGCAAGTTTGGTTTCTTACTTGACCGTAACTCATATGGAGCCTTTGCGACTAATGTGCTAGGTACTTGATTCAAGATATAAGCTGCTGTCTTCAATGCCTCGTCCCATAAAAATTTAGGCAAACTAGAATGAATTAACATATACTGCAACATATTAAGAAATATGTGGTTTCTTCTTTTAGCGATTTCATTTTGCTGAGGTATTCTTGGCATTGTATATTTTGCTTCAATACCCCATTCTTGCAAGTATCTAGCAAAAGGCCCTGGATTCCTTCTACTTTCATCATAATGCCCATAATACTCTCCACCTCTGTCAGAATTAACTACCTTAACTTTCTTCCCCTTTTGAAGCTCAACATTTGTCTTGAAAATCTTAAATGCTTCCAAAGATTCAAAATTTTCACGAATGAGCTCCATATGACCACACCTGGAAAAATCATCAATGAAAGTAATGAAGTATTTATACCATCTATAGAAGGTGGAATAAATGGTCCACATATATCAGTATGAATCAACTTCAACAATTCTAAGCTCTTGTTTGTTTTGCTTTTTCTAACCTCTGCGGGTAACTTTTCCTTAATACAATCAATACAGGCAGTGAAATCTGAAAAATCAAGATCTTGAAGGACACTATCTTTTACCATCCTCTCCATTCTGTCTCTAGAAATATGACCTAAACGTTTGCACCATAACATGAAAGATCTCAAATCCAACCTTATATGTTTGGAACCAACAATAGTATTAAGAGAAAAGGAAGAAGCAACAATAACAACATCATTCAACTCAAGTTTGTATAAATTTTCATATAAAATTCCATTCCCTACCAAAAGAGAGTCACGATACAAAGTCAATTTTCCAGTTCCAAAAAGAAGACTATAACCTACTCTATCCAAAATAGATACAGAAATCAAATTCCTCCTAATAGAGGGTAAATAAGAGACATCATGCAACACCAAAAGATGTCCTGTATTTAACTGTAGTTCAACTATCCCAAAAAATTCAACTTTGACTTTGGTATTGTCTCCTATGTATACATGTTGCTCAGAACTAGTTGGCCTTTTTCGACTTGTCAGTTCTGCAAGGAATTCGTAACATGAATTGTTGCTCCAGTATCTAACCACCAAGTATTTAAGGGTACATTAATAACGTTGGACTCTAAACAAACCATCACAAGGCAATTACCTTTCTTCTCTAAGTGACCTTTGAGTTTTTGACAAATAGCTTTCTTGTGCCCAAACCTTTGACAAAAGTTGCACTTCCCTTTAAAAAACTTGTTGTTCTGACTAATAGAAGATGTACCCGCCTGTCCACTTCCTTTAGCACCAACAACTTTCTTCTTGACAAGCTTCTGATCACCTGAGCTATTAGGAGTGAACTTTCTCTTTTGATAATTGCTATGGTTCGTCATCATAGAGAGGATTCTTTCTCTTCCTTTTTTCATATCATCCTTGTTCTTAGCAAGGATAGTAGTCATCTCCTCAACAATCCATTGCTTTTTCTTAGCATTATAGCTCGATCTAATCGAATCAAATTTAGAGGGAAGAGTTTCCATCACAAACCATACCATGTAGTCCTTACTAAGATCCATATCCATAGCCTTAAGCTTATGATAACAACCCATGAGCTTGTCAATGTGGACCCTAATATCACTTGCACCATCATAAATGGTGTGATGAAGCATATTTAAGTATTCATTCTTCTCATTCTTTGAGAACTTCATTTACTTCTTCTTAATAGCAGCAAGAAATCCTTTACATTATCAACCTCGAGAATACTATCACGAATGGATTCTTCCATGTGATACCTCATAATCATCAAACAACATCGGTTAGAGTATTCTCACTCTTCATAGGATTTCCTTTCCTTCTTAGTAGCACCATTAGTAGGTTTTGATGGTGGATCAATTCCCAAGGCCAAGTCCATTTGCATGATGGTCAAATTTATCATGAGAGATTTAACCCACTGCTTGTGGTTCATTTCACTACAAGAAAATTTAAGAATAGCGGCGGAATTTTTCCGATAGAAGAAATACCACCGCTATTCACCGACGAAATTGTCCTTTCTATCGGTAAATTAGACGCATTGGCGACGGAAAGAGCCAACCGTTGGTACAGAAATTTGGAGTCAATATTTGCGACGGAATATAGCGACGACATGACGTAACCGTCGGAAAAAAATGCGCGAAACGTTCGCGCAATTTATTAGCTACAGGTAAAAACTGACAGACAGATTACGGTCGGCATATTTACCAACGGACACAAGGTTGCCATCGGTAAATTAGAAAATCTGAAAGACGAAAATTGTATTACCGATGGACGAAATACTACCGTCAAAAAAATGAACATAACAACCAGTTCATCGACGGAAACGGTTCGTCCGTCGGTGAGTGCGTAAACATATCACTGATGGAGAGATTCATACCGTCGATAAAGGCTCCAGAAGACATGCTTTACCGACAGCGTGGATCTCACCGTCGGTAATTGGGTTTTTCAACAGCCATTGTACCGACGGAAATGACACATCCGTCGATGAATTGTGAACAATATCACCGACGGAAAGACTCATTCCATCGGTAAAGGGTCCAGTCAGCGATTTAGATTGTTCCAGAAGACCTGTTTTTCTGACGGAATTTGTATTCCGTCGGTATTTGAGTTTTTTCCGCTTAAATAAGGCGCCCATTTACCGACGGAATAGTTCATATTGTTGGTAACTATTAGCACGCCGTCGACGTGTTGTTCCACGTAACCCTACTTTACCGACGGAACACTCGCGACTTTATTTTTAAATTAATGATATTTTTTAATATTGTTATTAATTATTAATAATTATTATTAAGAGTAAGTATTAATATTATTAGTTTGATTAATCTTATC
>JAOSBN010000009.1:24777684-24792659 GCA_027563595.1 Erythroxylum suave
TTTATCATTAAATATAATGAAAATATAAATTAAAAAAATTAATGAAAACTATTACCGACGGAGAAGCTAATTTCCGTTGGTATATTGTCATCGTATATACCGACGAAAATTAGCTTATCCGTCGGTAAACATGAAGACAATTTGCCGACGGTAGGTCTATTTTCGTCAGTAATTTTATAGACAAAAAGGATTTCTCGGTCACTAATTTACAGACGGAAATTGTTCTGACGGTCGGTAAACGGTACCGACGGTAGGTCTATTTCCATCGCTAAATTTAGCGACGCTTGCTTAATTTTCGTCGGTAAAGTTAGCTACGGCCGAATCAACGACGTTTTCACAATGTCGGTATATTCCGTCGGTAACCTTAATACCGACGAAATTTTTGGTTATTCCGTCGGTATTTTCCGTCGCTAAACTACAATTTTCTCGTAATGTTTCATTCAACGTCAGGATAGCATAAACTCTCGGATTGCTTAAAGCTAAAACATAATCATACAATTTGTGCTCTTTTTGTCAAACTTAACTATATCATTCATGCTAGATTTTCGTAAACAAATATAGAACTCATTCACAGGTTAGAACAATTTATTAAAATATTGCAACCAAATCATCAATATACTATCGAAAGGATAGAAAAATTGTGCGGTTCATAATATTTCAATAAAATTTCTTCACCATATTAAGCATCCTACTAGGCAATAATTATCGACAGGATAATTAATTACCTGTATAGATCTTAACATCATTTTAGAGGAAAAACACAAAATTTTAAATATAAGTTAATATTTAAAATTTCTCATCATAAGTAGTTTCACATGCTCAATTCTACGACAGGTGAAAACAAGCATTAAGTATTGTCAACAAAAACATGTTTATGCCATAATAAGATTAAAATAATTAGAATTATCAATAAAAATAACTAATTAACCTTGTGCATAAACATATGGGAAAATAAAATTAAAATTTTGAAAAAAAAACAGAAAAATTGGTTAAAAACTGACCCTGCACCCCCTGCCCCACGATCGTGCAATTTTTTTTAGTTTTTTGAAAAAATAAAAAATAAAAAAAAATTATGTATAGAGTCGGGTCAGTGGGTGGGTCAGGTGTGTGGGCCACCCGCTCTACTCGTGCACAACAACTGGAGGGGACGACACCGTATGCATCGTCCCTGTAGTCCAAACGAGTTGGTGGGTTGACCCACGGACCTGTGGGTTGAACCTGCCTAAAACTCCCTCTCCCGACCTCCGTTTTCAACGATTTTTGAGGCGTTTTCTTCCATTTCTCACTCTTTATGGATTTCCCATATCCTTTTCAACCAAAAGTACTCCAAAATCTGAAACATCAAACTCATTTTGACCATGGAAGAAAACATGAAGTTTTTCAAAAAACTCATCCAAAAAACTGTGGTTCTTTGTCCAAAACAGAGATGAAAAGTAACAACAACAACCAACAATCTTTTATGAACCAATAGCGCATCATTTCGAATTTGTTTAAATGAAAAATTGATTTGAACATAAAACGTTTTTGTACAACTGGAAAAAAAATGAGCCCTAAAATCAAATGACCTTGCTCTGATACCATTTGATATATTCAATGTAGTACATTCATCCACATTTACACAACCAAGATCACATTCTATTTAGAGCATAACATCACAATGAAAACATGCCTCCAACATTTGGCATGTAGTCTTGAGCCCTTTCCATTTTCAGCCAAAACCTATCCAAGAAAACCAAGAACCTTGTGCAATAGAGAGTAATGGTAGAAAACCGAAAATTAGCTTTATATACCCACACACACTATATGTGTGACAATCTCACCATATGTCATATATTATGACATGTTTTACCCTAAGGGGTAGAATAGGCTAATTGTTTTATTTTAATTGATGATGTGAACTATAGTTTAATAGGCCAACATATAGTTGTTAGGATACTACCATGTGCCTCAAATGCAATTAGTAAGTTGTTAACTATTTCATTATGATTATTAAATATACATTAGGCAATTCGATTGTGGTTATGCATATGGAATTAAAGTTGTGATTATATTAATTCGCATATATTTTGACACAAAGAACATAACTGTCCAATTCTTTACCAAGTAATCACTCTTACCATCAACTAGAGTTTTAGTAATCATCACTTCTCTAATCTAATGAATGAGCCGGGTAGTGATTTAAACTCGAGGTTCCTGATTTCTTATTAAAATTATTATAAATAACGTAAACACTACCAATTAAAGGGAGCATAATAGTAGTTAGCATTAGTGAATTCAATAAATGTCCATGCTAGGATATATGTGTGTGTGTGTTTGTTTGTGTTTTATTGATAGTAGTTAGCATTAACGAATTCGCTAAATGTCCAAGCTAGTTAGGACAAGAGGTTCAAATGCCAATATGAACATGCAATTCAGTGGCATCTCCCTTTTCTCTTTAGATAGGCCTCCATTCCAATTCCAAACAACTAGTAAAACAACAAAAAGAGTTTCGAGGTTGAAAATCCAGGAAGAGGACACGTTTGTCTCTTTTGATTGTATCAACTAAAAGATACAAAATTTTTAATGTAATTTTATTTATTTTAAAAATATTATATAATTTATAAATATAAAAAATATTTTATAATATTGAAACATTAAAAAATAATCGTGTGGTGAGAATTTGGTGAATTATATTAATATCAACGTTAGAATTATAAAACTCATTACAAATTTAACAATCAATCACGTAATATTGAAATAATTCGACAAAAATAAATAAAAATTATTTTTTATATTTTTAATAATTCAAAATATTTTTTAGTAATTTTAAATTATAGGAACATTATTTTTTAAAAATATGTGACATTACAAGATGGATCCACGTCATTTACCCTATAGTAAAAGTTTACAGGAGTTTAGTTGTTACATTAGTCTCCATTTAAATACGAATCTCACCACTAACGAAAGAAACAAGATGGGGTGAATTTGAATATTTTAAAATATGTTGGGTGTTTGATGTCAATGCTCATTTGTAGTAAATGTCTTCCGCCGGCCATATAAAAGAGTTGCTGAGCTTTGGGAATTGAAAGAGTCAGATTGTGGTTAGGAAGCAAGAAACCATAGCCGTCTTAGGATGTTTCTGACTCGAGAAATAACAAAGGCAAGGGGGCAAAATCAAGCTGCTCTCCGACAAAAGTGTGCGATAAAACTTTAGGAGTCTTGACTCGCCCCGATTGCGACTCAAAATGAAACTCGGTTATTGAAAACTTCTCTAATATTGTTAGAGTTAGAGATATGATATGATTGTATGAGACAAGATTATGGCATTGGCCTAAGTTTAGATACGGTAGCTTAATTTGATAGAGTATTTGATTAAAATAAAGATTACGAAGATATTTCTATAAATAAATTCATTTTATTTTATTATTTAAATTAAATATTTCAATAATTAATAATTAAAAACATTTATTCTATAATATCCATATAAAAATTATTTAAGAAATATTTAACTATCATTTAGAAACAAAATTTATTTTATGATTTAAATAAATATATTTATTTTATTTTAATATATTTATAATTTGATGTGATTATATTAAAGCATTTTCTCATATTTGTTTGATATATATTATAAAATTAAAAATTAAAAATCTCATAGACATTTAAAGATAATGCTAATTAAAATTTTTAAGATGTATCTTTAAATTATTATTTAAAGAAAATATTTAACTACTTGCATTAAAATAATTTGATAATTTAATAGATCACAATCTTATATATAAGGTTTAATTACATTGAATTTCTTTATAGTTTGACTTTTTATTTCAATCCTTATAGTTTAAAAATTATTGTTGAGCTAATCGTTAGTTATTGTCCTATTCATAACTCTAAGCACAATGTTATATTAGAATTTAAGATTTCTAATATTGCATCATTTTAAGTAAAAATAAATGAAAATTAATAAAAGATGACCACAATAGGTAAAGCATAATTTTCAAAATACCAAAATTAAAATAAAATATCCAAACCACAAGAGATCTTAGTAGATTGGTTTAGATATATATTTTCCCTTTATTATTATTTTTAAACTATGAGCATTATGTATGGACTAGTCACTCGTACTTAATAGAAATTAAGGTGACTAGTTCGGCGGCTAGAGTTTAAAACAGAAGACAGCCACCTCTGGCGCCCAAAAGAAAAAGAAGCGTGAAAAGTTTGAGGACTGACGTCTCGGTTATCAGAAAACTTGATCTCACTTTTTCATTCCGTAAGTGTGGTGTATATGTCTCTTGTAAATGCTAACTTTCCTGTTTAAGATACACATCCCTGTTGGGTTTTGGCATCAGGGTTTGGCTTATTTCCAACGGAAGACATCAGTAGCTATATGGTGTTCCTATCGTTGATTTGGGATGCTACTGAATTTGGTAGTCTAGTATTTTCAGTTTTGTACAAGTTGGTTGTACACGAGTATGCTTCTGCCAGAAACACGACAGAGCAGTTCTGAAGTTCACCTTCTCCTTAGACCATAACCTGTTTTCCATTATTCTCACAAGGCATTAGTTTCCATCTTCATTTATTTTGACAAGTTAGTAAGCACTGAAGCAAACCTTCTCCGTCATCTGCGTCCTCGTTTATCTCCCCAAACACAAACGATGACATTCAGACAGATTATTGCCTGCGACTTTCCAGTTTCCATGAATTTATGTAACCGGGGGATTCAAGATGTTTTTTTTCCTTTAAGAAGAGCTTTCATAGTTTTTTCAGTTATTTAAATGTAAATTTAAAAGGGAACAACATGACTTCATTCCTCGAACAGATTGTTGGTTCCCCGATAAAAAGGACCCTTTTCTTCTGACGATCTTTTGCATTTTTCTGTCATCATCAATTTGCGTGGTTCTATCCTGCATTTATAGGTTCTGATTTCATGCATTGTTTGCTCATACTCAGTTGCATATTAATCTACATATTTTCGACTCGGCGAAGTTAAAAGCAAGAAAAACATCTTGCATTACGAGTTATGGACGTAGAGATCGGAGAAAGAGGGGTTAAAGGTACAAATGAGGAATCCCCTTCAAATATTGACCAACAAGTAGAGAAGGGAGCTGGCCAAAGCAGAAACACAGGAGAGCCAGAGAAGAGCATAGGAGATGAGAAAACCAAAACAGTTCCATTTTATAAGCTCTTCGCATTTACAGATCCTACAGATGCCTTATGGATGATATTTGGCACAGTTGGCGCTGTTGGTGGTGGATTTAGTATGCCTTTATTGCCAGTTCTATTCAGACAATTAATTGATTCTTTCGGACAAAACCAGCACAACAAAGATATTCTGGATGTAATTTCCCAGGTACATTCCGAAGCTTTAAATAATTTATTACCTAGATGAACATCTTTTAAGACCAAAAGAAGAGCCGAGAATATCATGATTTCAGGACTTTTTTGTTCTGTACTAAAATTGTAGCTAGCAACGCAAGATCAAATTAGTCACTTGAATAAGTTATTGTTACTGTTTTGTACATTTTAGGTGTGCCTGAGATTCGTATACGTGGCTGTCGGTTCGGGTGTATTATCATTTCTCCGTAAGTACAGATTCAATACCAGTAACTCCGATTGAAATAAAATTTTTTGAAGCGTTATGTTGTGAGAAGTTTGTCTTGTTGGTTGACACTTGTCAGAGGTGACTTGTTGGATGATAACTGGAGAAAGGCAGGCTGCAAGAATTAGGGGCTTGTATTTGAAGACCATACTAAGACAAGAAGTTGGTTTCTTTGATAAGGAAACAGTCAGAGGAGAGGTTGTAAGTAGAATGTCTGGTGACACTATTCTTATTCAAGAAGCCATGGGTGAGAAGGTACAAAACTGCTGTCAGAATTGAAACCAATCAAAAGACTTCGATCCAATAATTCCTTTGCTCACAAGTTATTCAATTCATGCAGGTTGGGACGTTTATAACGTTGGTATCAAGATTTATTGGAGCATTTGTAATAGCATTTGTCGAAGGGTGGCTTCTTACACTTGTCATGATAGCTTCTATTCCCTTGCTGGTGATTTCTGGTGCGGCCATGTCCATCATGGTAGCAAGAACTTCAGCTCTAGGACAAAATGCTTATGCACAAGCGGCAAATGTAGTTGAGCAGACGATTGGCTCAATCAGAACTGTATGATACTTTCCACATCCATAAATACTCATTGACCAAAAAATGCGACCTTTGATGTTCACGGTTTTACTCATATGGCAGGTTGCATCATTTACAGGGGAGAATCGAGCTATTGAGAAATACAAGCAACATCTTATTACGGCTTATAAGGCAACTACTCGTGAAGGTCTCGCTGCTGGGTTTGGTACTGGGATGCTTATTTCAGTAGCATTCTTTGCTTACTCCTTGGCAATATGGTTTGGAGCAAAGCTGGTACTGGAAAAAGGATACACTGGGGGCGCTGTGTTCAGTGTGATTGTTGCAGTGTTGATTGGAGCCTCGTAAGTTCCTTTCTCAGCCAAACTCAGACAATGCATGAATCTATGCGTAGATACCAGATAGGAAATGTTTAATTTCAAAAACTGGCATGTTTTACTTATTAGCTTATTATTTACAAAGGTCCCTAGGGCAGACAACCCCATGCATGACAGCTTTTGCTGCTGGTCAAGCTGCGGCTTATAAGATGTTTGAGACTATCAACAGAAAGCCAGAGATAGACGTTTATGACACCAAAGGAAGGACAATGGAGGACATCCGCGGGGATATAGAGTTTAGAGACGTATACTTTGCTTATCCAACTAGACCTGATGAACAAATATGTTGTGGGTTTTCTCTCTATATCCCAAGTGGCAAAACTGCAGCTTTGGTTGGTCAAAGTGGAAGTGGGAAGTCGACTATCATCAGTATGATAGAGAGATTTTATGATCCACAAGCTGGTGAAATTCTTATCGATGACATAAATCTCAAAGAGTTTCAACTTAAGTGGATTAGACAGAAAATAGGTCTTGTTAGCCAGGAACCTGTTCTGTTTACATCTACTATTAAAGACAATATTGTTTATGGAAAAGAAGGTGCAACTACTGAAGAAATAAGATTAGCCACTGAACTTGCTAACGCTGCAAAATTCATAGATAAACTCCCTCAGGTGCTTTTTGTGGCCTTTTTATCGGTCTCCTGATTTTTGTTTTAACTTACATGGAAATTGAAATCTTTAATATTATTTTCAGGGACTTGACACCATGGTTGGTGAGCTTGGCAGTCAACTATCTGGTGGACAGAAGCAGAGAATTGCAATAGCAAGAGCAATCCTGAAAGATCCACGCATTCTTCTTTTAGATGAAGCTACAAGTGCACTTGATGCAGAATCGGAGAGGGTGGTACAGAAGGCATTAGATAGAATCATGTTCAATCGGACAACTGTAATTGTTGCTCATCGTCTAAGCACTGTGAGAAACGCTGATATGATTGCAGTCATTCGCCAAGGAAAGATGGTTGAAAAAGGTTCCAATACTGAACTTTTAGTTTATACCGTCTCTATCAATTAGATACTGATATGAATGTGTTGATTTTTTCTTTCATTTCGGATGAACCGTTGAGGTTCGTGATTAGAATAAATTGCGTATCCAATGTACAAGGTTATCCGTTTTGCGTGGGTAGTGATTAGAATCTATTTGCTAATTGATCTTATTTAACATTCACTTATTTTCTGAAATTTGTTAGTTCAGAAATATCAAGTTCTAGTTAAGACACCGTTTTGAATGAGCATTTTGATGATTTTAATAAATTATCTAGAAGAAAGGAAGCCACTGTTTGGACGTAGGAATTGATTTTCTGATTGTTCAGGTTCACATTCAGAATTAATGGGTGACTCTGAAGGAGTGTACTCCCAGCTTATACGCTTACAGGAGGTCAATGAGGTTTCAACAGAAGTAGCCTGTGAATACAAAAGGTCCAGTACTGAATCTTTCAGACAGCCAAGTTTAAGAAATTCCCTGAGGAGGTCCACAAGTCAGGGATCATCTCTAAACAGCAGTAGACGTTCATTGTCGACCTTGCCTACTGTTGGACTTCATGATGAAACGGTGGGATCTGAAACTTCATCACGAGAAAAAAATCCAAAGGTCCCATTCCGTCGCCTGGCAGCTCTCAACAAGCCAGAAATTCCGGTGCTTCTAACCGGAACATTTTTTGCGATTGTCAATGGATTGATTTATCCTATTTTTGGTTTGCTGATGGCCAAAATAGTTAAGACATTTTTTGAAACGCCTGACAAATTGCGAAAAGATTCAAATTTCTGGTCAATGATATTCCTGATCCTTGGAGTAATAGCCTTGGTGGTGCGTCCTTCTCAGTCATACTTATTCTCTATTGCTGGTGGCAAGTTAATCCAACGGATCCGAAGTCTTTGTTTCGAGAAAGTGGTTCACATGGAGATAGGCTGGTTTGATGTGCCACAGCACTCAAGTGGTGCAATTGGAGCTAGGCTCTCAGGAGATGCAGCCACTCTTCGTGCCTTGGTTGGTGACACACTGGCTCAAATGGTTCAAAACAGCGTCTCAGCCATAGCTGGTTTGATCATTGCCTTTACTGCATGTTGGCAATTGGCACTCATTTTCCTTGTTTTTCTTCCTCTACTGGGGCTCAACGGATATATTCAGATAAAGTTCTTGAAAGGTTTCAGTGCAGACGTCAAGGTAAGCTACCGTCTTATAACTTTAATTCAAACCTACGTAAATTTTCATTTTTGCATTAGGATTTGATTACATAACGATGACAGGCAATGTATGAGGAAGCAAGTCAAGTTGCCATTGATGCAGTGGGGAGCATAAGGACTGTCGCGTCCTTCTGTGCTGAAGAGAAAGTGGTGAAGCTGTATAGAAAGAAATGTGAAGACCCTATGAAGGCAGGAGTGAAACAAGGATTGATCAGCGGAATCGGGTTTGGAGCATCCTTCCTATTACTGTTTCTAGTCTATGCAGCAATTTTCTATGCAGGAGCTCAGCTTGTTTCTCATGGAAAAACAACATTTGCAGATGTTTTCCAAGTGGGTGTATCCTCCACTTATTTATGAATATGTTTTTATATTGTTCATGGTTATGTGAATTTTGGTTTTTTTTGTCTTCTACTCAGGTGTTCTTTGCCCTCACTATGGCAACTATTGGAATTTCTCAATCAAGCTCCTTAGCTCCGGATTCTTCCAAAGCAAAGGCTGCAGCTGTCTCTATATTCAAAATTCTAGATAGAGACTCGACTATTGATCCAAGCGATGAGTCAGGAACCAAATTAGAACATGTAAAAGGAGACATTGAGTTCTGTCATGTAAGCTTTAAGTATCCGTCTAGACCTGATGTTCATATTTTCCGAGATCTCACCTTGGACATTCATTCTGGCAAGGTAATTATCTGAATCACTACAATTTTTGTTTTTCTTACGAGAACAGAGGTGGAAAGAAAAATAATACTCTACATGTTAAAGAGTCTAAAGTCGAAGTGTTTATATTGAACCAATCTTAATCCTACCCTTTTCAGACTGTTGCATTGATTGGAGAAAGCGGAAGCGGGAAATCAACAGTAGTCTCATTGTTACAGAGATTTTATGATCCTAACTCAGGTTATATAACTCTTGATGGAATCCAAATTCAGAATTTTCAAATTAAGTGGTTAAGAAACCAGATGGGTCTCGTAAGCCAAGAACCTTTATTGTTCAATGATACAATCCAGGCCAACATTGCATATGGAAAAGGAGGAGATGCAACTGAAACTGAAATTTTAGCTGCGTCAGAATTGGCCAATGCCCACCAGTTCATTAGCAGTTTACGACAGGTCAGATTATTCTGCAGCAGTTGTGTAGATCATTCATTATTTATTGTCCCATGAATAGATACTTTATTCAGACGCTAACAACATGAAAATGCAGGGTTATGACACAATTGTAGGAGAGCGAGGAATTCAACTCTCAGGTGGGCAGAAACAAAGAGTAGCCATAGCCCGAGCTATAGTGAAAGATCCAAAAATATTGCTATTAGACGAGGCAACAAGTGCATTGGATGCAGAATCTGAAAGAGTGGTTCAAGATGCTCTAGACAGAATTATGGTAAATAGGACTGCAGTAGTTATAGCCCACAGATTATCCACTGTAAAAAATGCAGATGTAATTGCTGTTGTGAAAAATGGAGTTATAGTAGAGAAAGGCAAGCACGAGACCTTGATCAAAATCAAGGCTGGATTCTATTCTTCCTTGGTGGCACTTCAAAGGAGTGCTTCAACTTGAAGAATCACTCTCTAGCTTTTCCTTCTGTTTTTTTTTTCTTTTTGAATAAATGTTTAGTACATTATCTAAATTAATTTAAAAATTGTATTCCTCCCCGATCTATGAATTTAAAATTTTCTTACACACACACACACACACACACACACACACACATATATGTTCTCTATTTATTATATTATACTTCACATATTAATTTTTTCAATCCTAATCGATTCAAATAAAAGTTAACAATAAGTCTTGTTGAAGATAATTAAAGTAATTTAATTCTCATTTTAATTAAACTTTAACATGTTAAATATAATGAATATAATTGTTTGGCCTTTAATTGATTAAATGACAACACGTAGCCATTTGGATGAATATTGCGAGCGTGTCAGGAAATTTAAGTGGTTTCCAAACTAAAGAAAATAAGGAAAAAGAATTTGTTGCGCCTTATAAACTGACTAAAAATCGAAACGACTGTGTTTTCATTTGAAAGGGACAAGAACTAACAAAAAAGTACTTTGCTTCAATGATTAAACAAATCGGCAAACACGCAATGGTTAAGGATCGAAAGAAAATAAAGCTAATTACAATTGAAAGAAGATGGCTAGGCTAGGAAAAAATAAAATGATTGTCGAAAATAAAGAAATAAGCTAAAGAAAAATGCGAAGACTTGCTGGAGTGTCAGGCTTTAATTTGTCAAGGGTTGGATCCTTCTTTCTTATTTAAAGCCCCTATTTATAGTCACCGATGATGAGTGTCTTGATTCAAATTTGAAATCTTGATAAAGCCTATCTCACTAAATCAAGATCAAATTCAAAATGATCCTCATCTTATCCAACGGAGATTTGATTGGCCGGCGTCCATTATCTTCTCTTCTTATCTTTTCTTCAAATCTGGACTCCCGGTCTTCTACTCTAACTGCTATCGCATCTTCCTCTGTTGGTCACCGAATTTTGATGGGCTGAGGCTAGTGTCCGGACTTTGAATTTGAGTGTCCTGCTGCAATTAAGCTTGTGATCTTGATAAAATTCTATCTTGTTAGATAAAGATAAATTTTGAATAAAACCTTATCTTGTTGGATAAAGATAATATTTGGATTAAACTTTATCTTATCCTATAGAGATAATATTTGGATAAAACTTTATCCTTATCTTCTCATTATCTTGGATTTCAAGACTCTCACTCCAACTCAACTTCCACTACTTCCTTCTTTGCTGAACACTGGAATTTGATGGGCCACGATTAATGGGCTCTTTTTGGATTTCGGACCATAGGCTTTTCTTTGGGCTTCATATTTTCAGCCCAAAACATTAAAAATGGGCCGAACCTATTTTTAGGTATAAACAGATGCCCCCCGCACCATTAGGTTTATGAATATAAGCCTTATGGTGGCATTTCTATTTTGACCATATTCACTGGACAGTCCATTTTCCCACAGGGTAATATCTGAAGGTCTTCCGCATGTTGTTTGGTGATGACTCCAGTCCCTCACATTGGACACCTGGACATGGATCCTGGTCATTGGGATTTCAAAGGATTTCTGACAAAAACGCGCCAATTAAAGTCTTTTCGAGGGAGTCTCATACGTTGCACCTCTTAAAACGTGATCTTTCAATTTCCAAAAACTGTCACATCCACCAAGTATAAAAGCTGTTCCCTGTTCTTTCTTTAAACATCTGCAGATCAGTTTCTGAATTTTCCCCCCAAGTTTCCATTCGCGCGCTTCTTTTTCCTCTGCCTCTCTCTCCCATCGTTGAGTTTGCCTTGGTCTTGAACCCTCTGACGTAGTCGGCGCTCCGTCTTTACAAGACTTCCGTCATCGTCGTCACCTACCCGGTAAGACCTTACTTCTGTTCCTTCGTTATGTCCGTGTGGCCTTTACTAACACCTGTAAGCCATCTTATCTATGATCCCTATACTTCATTCCACTCTTCAGCTAAGTCTTCCCTCTACGTATAATTTTTGCTTAACTGCTCTAAAGTTAGTTTGTTCTTCTGCTTAGGTTGCTTGCATACATTTTCTATGTGATATCTGCACCTTGTTAATGGTCTAGTGTTAGTCTTCTTATTACTGTACTTCCTTCTATTTTGAATTCCATGATAGTAGCTCTCTCTATATTTGATGAGGGGCTTAAGGATCCCAACTCCTATGTAGTTAGCCTCTTTTTATCAAAAAAATGGCTTTTGAGGAATGCACAAGTAATTTTACATCCCTTAGGATGTAAGTCCATCATGGATGCCAATCTTAGACCTATGTAATAGAAATTTCTTCTTTGACGTAGCTTTCGCGAGAGAGTGAGCAAGTTGGTCCCTTGATGTATGAATATGAGAAACTCTTAATCGTTATTGCATAACTTGATTTCTCACAAAGTGAAATTCCAGTGCGATGTGTTTCATACAGGAGTGGAAGACTAGATTGTGAAATAAATAAGTGGCACCAATGTTGTTGTAGTAGATGGTTGAAGTTGAAGAGACAAGTTGATGGAATTCTTGCAAAAGGTTAGCAATCCAATTGAGTTTAGCAGCAATGCATGCAATGGCTCTATATTCAGCTTCAGTTGAACTTCAGGCAATAAAGACAACATAAGCATAAGTGGGTGTAAAATCATTTGAATTGTTAGCCCAGTAAGAATTTGAGAATGCATGTAAAGATCTGTTTGTAGTTTTCCTAAGGTGGATTATGATGTGGGGTGCCTTTAAGATATCGGAGGATTCATTTGATGGTTGTCCAATGTGTAGTAGATGGTTTGTGCATAAACTAGGATAGTTATCTACGGGGAAAGAAATATCAAGTCGAATAAGAGGCAAGCATTAAAGTGAGCCAAGAATTTGTTAAAATTGTGTTACATCTATTTTGGGAGTGTCATCATGTAGCTTTGAGTTGGTTTTGTGGGACATAGGAGTTGTCATTGGTTTGGCATCAAGCATATGTGCGTTGGAAAAGACAAGAAGAGTCCCTGGAATGTTCTTTTAGCTTCAATCCCCAGGAAGCAGTGAAAAAGGCCAAGGTCTTTTAAAGAGAATCTAGTAGAGAGGGTTGTAATAAATTGTTGGATAATGTAGGGGTTATTGTCATTTATAATATCGTCGACATAAACTAGGAAATAGATGAGAATATAACCATTATGAAAGATGAATAAGGAATTATCAGAGACTGAATTATGGAAATTTTGTTGAAGTAGATAGGATCATAATTCATATACCAGGCTCTTGGTGCTTGGCATAGGTTATAAATGGATTTTTTTAATTGATACACATGTTCTGGATGTTCTTTGTTTTGAAAACCAGGAGGTTGCTACATAAAAACAATGTGAGTTAATGTATCTTGGAGGAATGCATTGTCAACATCTAGTTGACGTAATTCCCAACCATATTTAACAGCCAAAGTGAGAATTGTACGAATTATGGTTAGTTTAATAGTAGGATTGAATGTTTTGGTGAAGTCAACACTTGGCATTGGTGAAAGCCCTTGGTGACAAGGCTAGCTTTACAACGAGATATAGAACCATCTGGGTTGGTTTTAATTATGAAAATCCACTTGCAACCAGCGATATTTTGTGTAGGGTTAAGAGGAACAAGTTTCCAGGTGTTATTTGTGATAAGTGCATTATATTTTGCATTTAGAGCATCCCACTATGGAGGATGTTGAGGAGCTTGTTTGACTGCGGTAGGTTCAAGTAAAAGGGAGGGTTGTTTTGAGGTGTGTAGATCAAGTATTTGACGAGGCTTCAAATTTCTAGTTTTGGACCTAGTGATAATGACACGAGCGGACTAACGAGGAAGTGTAATTGTAGTAGATTGTGGAGAGATGGGTACATGAGGTAAAGGTGATGAGGTTTGATCTCTGGTTAATGGTGAGTTGCCAGGAGGGGTAATAGATTCAATAAAGGCAAGAAAAAGTGATTTATTTGTTTGTTATGGGGAACTAAGATTGGGCAGGACTAATTTTTATGCTTATGAGTTAATAATTGTTTGAATGATGGGTACTGTTGATAACATTTAAGGTGAATGAGAATTATAAGAGAATTGGGATTAAGGGGTGGAAGTGGGTCCTTAAGTGTAAGTGTCAATATAGGATACCATGTGGACAATTGTTGGTGATGTGATTGTGTAGTACTTGTTAGTGAGGATTTAAAGGGAAACATTTGTTCACAAAATATTACATGCCTTGATATGTTGGTGGAATTTGTTGATGGGTCATGACAGATGTATGAGTTATGTGTTATGGAGTAGTCAAGGAAGATACATTATTTGGATCATGTGTGAAGTTTTGTAGGAGCATAAGGACGTAAATATGGGTAACACAAGCAACCAAAGGCCCAAAGTTTATCATAGTTGGGTTGGTGAAATAATTGTTCATAGGGAGATTTGAACTGAAGAACGAAAGTGGGCATGCGGTTGATCAGGTATATTGTTGTTTAGAAGGTAGCTCTCCAATAGTTGATGGGCAAAGAAGCATGGTAAAGAAGAGCAAGTCTTGTTTCGACAATATGGCGATGCTTCTGCTCAGTTGTACCAATAAGTTGAGGAGTGTAGGGTGGGGAATGCAGATGTTGAATTCCAAATTATGAAAGTGTATAAGTTAGGCCTTTGTACTCACCACCACTATCAGAGTAAACGGTTTTGATTGGCATGTGGAAAAAATGTTCCACTATATTTTTTTAATTTAATAAACATGTTAGTAACTTGGGACTTGATTTTCAATGGATATATATATATATATATATATATATATATATATATATATATATATATATATATATTT
>JAOSBN010000009.1:24792759-24804963 GCA_027563595.1 Erythroxylum suave
CATTGACATAATTTTTTCGTTCTGTCTCCTGCAACCAAACACATTCTGTCCTCGAGACGGAGACAGATTTTTCTGTCATGTCCATCACAACCAAACAGCTCACCGTCTCCAGTTTCTGTTCCGTTCCGTCTCCAATTTTTGTCTCTGTTATCCGTCCCCACCCACAGAGACAGCAACCATACGCAGGGCGAGAGCTCAGTCTTAATATGTAAATATTATTAAAAAAAGATTGTATTGTTCCGAGAACTCAATCCCGTATTTTAAAATCCCACTTATATGGATCAGCAATACAATTCCATTGGGTTTTACTTTAGGGCAATTACAATATATATATATATATATATATATACATGACTAATGATTAAAGAACTTCAAATGAAAATAATACTTGATTGTAAATTAAATTGTACAATTAGATATGAATTATTAAATTAGATAATGCCTGTATTTCATAACTTGATTTTAAATGCCTATTTATGCTTATAAATAAATGAAGATATTTATATGTGAAAAATAGTATATATTATGCATGTTATGGTTAAATAAATTGAATTGAATGAGACATGGAATTGCTTGAACACCGTTAAGCCTATAGCTTAGCGTGTGGATTTTCTTTCTGCACATAGGATTTGAAGAAAAAGTAAAAGAAAGCTATAGTGGATCTACTACATGACAAGAGTCTCATAGAGGATCTCGAAAGATTTGGAGGTGGATGTATTGGTTATGGCATGTACACATAAAGAAGTGAATGATCTTATAGGATTTTATTGTGAACTATATATGACTAAATGAAAGTTATGTATGAAATCTAGTTTAGATATGTTGAAACTTATTAGAGGATGGGTAAATTATTTTGTCACGGAGTTTGACATGGAGATGGATAGTTGAGTAACATGCATGAGAAGTGTATTGAGGTTTCTTGCATGAGTTTTTAAATATATATAGAAGAAACTCTATCAAAATTTTATAAAGTGAATAGTAATTGCTAGAATGACGAGGTTTTAAATAGAAAATGTTGTAGTTCAAAGTATTAGGAATTTAAGAATATGATAACACTCGGTATGCTGATTCTATTATCGGGTATGGAGTGTTACAATGATATCGAACTTTTTTAATATTGGTACATGTACCTTAATAAATGTACCATCTAAAGCTCCTAAGCAATTATGAAATTATCAAAATCATAACTATCCATTACCAACTAAAAGTAAATCTCTTACTAAATAAAACTCCATAAATGAATATTATTACCTTAAACTGCCCTCATCTTTAATCGATGCTATTATAAGGGACAACTCTAGGGACTTTAAGTATAACTCTTCATATCTTAAGCACAACTCTCAATACATTACGAAAAAGTCTATTTACCGTCTCTCTTGAATGTCAAAAATCATACCTGATTTCTCGATTTCTCTTGTCAAAGTCAACAACATTTAAAAATATTACTACCATTTCCTTTATACCTATATTTTTAGTATCTTTAATCCATCAATATTTTGCAACATTGAGCATAATATGCAAAAAGTACACCTATCCACAAGAAGTTGCTCAATGCATGCAATGTCACTGTCCACAATCATACCATTGAGATGTACCGTTCAAACTAATGGATTATGTGTACTAGGCTTTTGTGTCATTCTCAATATGTGCCTCTTTAGTAGATACGATAATAAACTTAATAATTTCATAATAAATCTCATCCTTCTTCTTCTTCTTCTTAATGTGTACCATAAATATAAAAAAATTTAATGTCAAGGTGTATGAGCATGACTGTCATTAAAAAAAATATATTGATCAAATATATTAAAAAATTAAAGTATTAGTGTTTAAGGAAAAGAATGATATTTTCGGTTTAAAATCAAATTAGGAACTTCAATGGTCTCTCAATCAAAAAATTAAATTTGAAGGGAAATGAACTAAGGAGAAATAATATACATATGATTCACACTAGACATGTTAAATTTTATGTTTGAATTAGGAAAAGATAGACTGAATAGAGTATGTGATAAAAAACATCTTGATATGTTCTCTAATTGGTTAATTTAAAAATGCCTCAATATGTTTGTATTCTTCAATTTAGCATGGGACAAATAGTTGACAAGGTGGAAAAAAAAGCTTTAGATATCCATTTCGAATATTTCCACATTTTGAACAAATATAAGCTCATGATAGAATAAGAACTTCACAAAAATGTTAGAAAGATTGACCAAATATTTGAAAGCTTATAAAGAAAGCCTATGATTATTTCCATCAATGATGTTCATAAGCTAGATGGTCGAAAAATAAGTGGTTATTTCTGTTATGCACGTTTAAGAGTAATAAGTCATTCGTCTAATCTAGATCTTACTACCTTGGAACGTGTTTATTGTTTTTGCTAAGAGGGTAAAAATAAATTAAGAAAATAATATTGAATCCATCAATCAAATTTTGATGTCAATCACTTGTGGAATTGCACCAAGCCTAATTAAAGACTTCAGCATACTAGACTAAAACACATTGCCCAAATGTGGGAACCAAATATAACAGATGAAGTAATACAAGACTGAATCCATAAGGATTTGTTTTGTTGTTATATACCTATTAAGATTTATTTCTATTTACCTATTCCATTAGGATTTGTTTTTGTTTACCTATTTTATTAGGATTTGTTTTTGTTTTATTTTATTTTAAGTTTCCTAGCTATGAAGGTTTTCTTGCCCAGCAAGAAAACTGAAATAAGTTAGCTTTAGAAAAGGATTTCAATAAATCCTTTACACACTATAATTAGGACTCTCATATGCCATGTTAGGGGTATGAAAGGGAGGGTTAATGGATGTTTTAGAGGACCCAAAAACATTAATATGGTTTCTACAGGAAATTTTCCTGAGAGAGTGTCTTTCTCTTATTAATTAAATCTTAAGTTTTATGGTTGGATTTGGTTCCGAGATTAACCTAAAATCTCTACCTAACTACTTCCGTTATGTCAATTGTTATTAGAGCATTAAAATCTAATTTTTCCTAGATTTCTTTGCTGGTGCCTTTCCTCAGTTTTGTTTCTATTCCACACTCTCTGGCCCATCTTCCAACCCTAACAACCCAGAAATTTTTTTCCTGGATTTCTTCTCAAGTGCCTTTCCATAGTTTTGCTTCCATTCCACACCCTCTAGCCCATCTTCCAGCCCTACCAACCCAAAAAATTCACGCAAAAACTAGAAATCCACCCAAAACCTAGAAAAAATCAAACCAAACGTTTCCAATTTTGAACAACCAGTATACATGGTTGATCAAGGAGATAGCCAGAGATTTGACGAAGTTTTGGAGGCTATTATTGAATTAGTGACTTGTATGGATCAACTTCTAATCATTGACAGAGCTGATCTTCCAAGGAATGCATAAAATAGGAGAGCCCACGGTTAGAATCAGATGCCTCTCATGGAAGGTAGTTCGGATGAAGAAATTCTAGAACAAAACCAACCAAGAAGGGGCTAAAGGGGGTAAAGATGATTACAAGATTAAAGTTGAAGTCTCTTGCTTTAGTGGAAATCTAAACATTGAAGGCTTTCTTGATTGGATGGATAAGGTGGAAAGTTTTCAAGAGATGATGGAAGTCACATATGATAAACTAATGAGAATTGTTAGCTATAAATTAAAAAGTGATGCTAAAGTTTACTGGAGTAATCTTCAAAAGAATTAGGAGAGGAACGGAAAACCACCAATCAGATCTTGGAGGAAATTGAAACAAGCCACTTTCCTTAGATTTTTATCCCCTGATTATGAGCTACACTTATTTGATCTTTAACCAAAGTTGTGTCCAAGGTTTTAGGGTGGAGGGGTATCATTACGAGTTCTCGAGGCTGGCAGCACATAATAATCTTGAAGAATCCGACTTACAGCAAGTTTCAAGGTATCTTAGAGGATTAAGATCATCTATAAGTGAAAGGCTTGGAATGCACAATATTTGGAACATAAAGGCGGCTACTAATTGGCCTTAAAAGTTGAAAAGATGGAAAAGGCACCCAAGAGGTTTGAATACACTAGGAGAACAACTCAACAAATTCCAAATGAGGTGGTAGAAAAAGGGAAAGCATTAGTTGAAACAATGACAATCGATAATGCCACTAAAGATCTAAGAGTGGATAAAAGGAAGCCTTTGAAGGACATGGCAGCAATAACAACAACAGTAGAGGAGTTCCTAAGGGTTCCAACCTATATGCACTACTAAAAATAGACAAGTGCTATAATTTCCGGAACCCTAGACATTTCTTTATTAATTGTGCTAAGAGAAAGACGATCAACGTTGCTGAAAAAGAAGACTACCTTACCGAAGGTGAAGAAGGTTTGGAAGAGCTTCAAGACGAGGGAGAAGAAGAAGAGGAGTTTGCCGAAGAAGTTGTCGAGGACAGAGTTAGCCTAGTAGTAAGGAAGATATTTTATTCATCTAAAACCGAGGAGCCACTGTAAAGAAGAAGCATTTTTAGATCCTTCTGCATTGTTAATGGTAAGGTGTGCAACTTGATTGTAGATAATTGCAGTGATGAAAATTTAGTGGAAAGAAAGATGGTGGATCATATGAAACTTCCTACCGAGAAACATCCTCATCCCTACACCATTGGTTGGCTTACTGATGGGTGAGCCTTGAGAGTATCTGAAGTGTGTCAAGTTTTATTTCTATAGGAAAGTCCTATAAGGCTATTGTTTACTGTGATATGGTGGACATGAATGTAAGCCATATAATCCTAGGAAGGCCATGGAAATTTGACATGGATATTACTTATAGGGGAAGAGATAACACTATCTCATTCTAGTGGAAGGGCAAGAAAATAACCATGCTACCCACAAATGCAACCTTTGATAGGCCAAAGACTTTTAAAGCAGAGGGAAAGACATTATTGACCTTAGCTGGCAAGATTTTGAGAAGGAAGTTAAGAAGACTCAAGAGGTTCATATCTTGGTGGTAAAGAACCAATTATTGTAGGAGAAAGAGGAGGAGAATTGAGCTAATTCATATTTGATCCAGCTGCTTTTGGAGGAGTTTTCAGATCTGGTCTAGTCCAAATTACCAAATGAATTGCCTCGTATGAGAGATATTCAACATCATAGTGATCTAGTTCCTGGAGCTAAGCTTCCTAATCTGACCTATTATAGAATGAACCTTAAAGAAGCTGATATTCTAAGAGAACAAGTGGAAGAATTGATGGAAAAGGGCTTGATCCGAGAAAGCATGAGTCCTTGTGCTATTCTTGCACTTTTGACACCCAAGAAGGAAGGATCGTGGAGAATATGTGTTAACAGTAGGGCCATTAACAAAATCACAGATTCCCAAATTGGATGACATGCTTGATCAACTTTGTGGTTCTTAGGTATTCTCTAAACTTGACTTGAAAAGTGGTTATCACCAAATATGGATCAGACCTGGGGATGAGTGGAAGATCACATTTAAAACAAAAGAGGGGTTGTATAAGTGGTTAGTCATGCCCTTTAGGTTGTCTAATGCCCCTAGCACTTTTATGAGACTCATGAACCAAGTGCTTAGACCTTTTAATGGAAAGTTCGTGGTTGTTTATTTTGATAATATCCTTGTCTACAACAGAACAGTTGAAGAGCATCTAGAACATTTAAGGAGAGTCTTGTCTGTTTTACAACATAATAAGCTTTACCTGAACTTGAAGAAGTGTAGTTTTTTGACTAGCAAGTTACTATTCTTAGGGTAGGTGGTTAGTTCTAAAGGAATTCATGTGGATGAAGAAAAGGTGAAGCCAATTCGTGAACGACCTACCCTTAAGAATGTTAGTGAGGTTCGATCTTTCCATGGGCTAGCTACTTTTTACAGGAGGTTCATTAAAAACTTCAGTTCAATTATGGCCCCTATCATAGAATGCATGGAGAAGGGAAATTTCGGTTGGAATGATGAAGTTGAGAAAAGTTTTGCTTTGATTAAGGAAAAACTCAGCACTGCTCCTATCTTAGCCTTACTAGACTTTCACAAGCTTTTTGAGGTTGAGTGTGATGCATGTGGAGTAGGTATTGGAGTTGTTTTATCTCAAGAAGACCAACCTGTAGCTTTCTTTAGTGAGAAGTTTAACAATATAAGGAAAAGATGGAGTACCTATGATCAAAAATTTTATGCAGTTGTGAGAACATTAAAACATTTGGAACATTATTTTATTCAAAAAGGGTTCATTCTTTACACTAATCATCAAGCTTTAAAGTTTTTGAATAGTCACAAGCACTTAAGTAATATGCATGCCAGATGGACTGCTTTATTACAGAAGTTTCCTTTTGTTATAGAACATAAATCTTGTGTGACTAACAAGATGGCTGATGCACTTATAGGAGGATAGTATTGCTTTATACTATGTCCCAAGAGGTAGTTAGATTCAGAGTTTTAAAGGAGCTTTATGAGGATGATGAAGACTTCAAGGACATGTGGTTAAAGTGTATTCAGAAGCAGCCTGCTGGTGAGTTCCATATTACTGACGGTTTTCTTTTCCATGGTAACCAACTTTGTGTTCCTCATGCTTCTATTTGAGAACGATTGATTCATGATGTGCATAGTGGAGGATTAGCCAGTCATATAGGAAGGGACAAGACCATTACTAGTCTTGAAGAAAGGTTCTATTGGCCTCAGTTGAAGAAAGATGTTAGAAACTTTGTGACAAGGTGCTATATTTGTCAGATTGCTAAAGGAAGATCCCAGAATACTAGTTTATATATGTCACCTCCTATCCCGGAAGATATTTGGAAGGACTTATCTATGGACTTTGTCCTTGGATTACCTAGAACACAAAGGGGAGTTGATTATATTTTTATAATGGTTGATAGATTTTCCAAGATGGCATATTTCATTGCATCTAAGAAGACTACCGATGCATCTAATGTGGCTAGACTGTTCTTTAAAGAAGTGGCAAGATTGCATGGAATTTCTAAATCTATTACACCTGACTGAGATTCTAAGTTTCTTAGTCACTTTTGGAGAAATTTGTGAAGGATGTTTGATACTTCTTTAAACTTTAGTAGCACTACTCATCCATAAACAGATGGCCAGACTGAGTCACTTAATAGGACTCTTGAAAATTTATTGAGGAGTATTTGTGGAGACAAGCCTAAGCAATGGGATTTAGCTCTAGCTCAAGCTAAGTTTACCTACAATAATGTTGTCCATGTTGCTATTGATAGATCAACATTTTCCTTGGTATACTTGAAAGTTCCAAAGAGTAATGTTGATTTGATAAAACTTCCAAAGTTACCAAACTTAAGCATAGTAGTTGAAATTATGGACAAACAAGTGAAGACTATGCAAGAGGAGGTTCGAGAGAGACTTGAAAGGGCTAATGCCAAATATAACAAACAAGCCGACAAATATAGGAAGTCTAAAACTTTACAAGAAAGCGACAAAGTGATGATTTTCTTAAGGAAAGAAAGATTTCTCATTGGAACCTACAAAAAATTGAAGCCGAAGAAATATGGTCCTTATGAGATACTACATAAAATCAACGACAATACTTATGTTATCAATCTGCCTGAAGAGATGGGAATTTCAAAGACTTTTAATGTCACTGATATCTATGATTTTCATAGAGAAGAAGAGCTCTGTCTTGATGACAACTTGAGGTCGAGTTCTTTTCAAGTGGTGGGGACTAGTACAGGACTGAACCCATAAGGATTTGTTTTGTTGTTATATACCTATTAGGATTTGTTTCTATTTACCTATTTCATTAGGATTTGTTTCTGTTTACCTATTCTATCAGGATCTGTTTCTGTTTTATTTTATTTTAAATTTCCTAGTTAGGAAGGTTTTTTTGTCCAGCAAGAAAACTGAAATAAGCTAGCTTTAGAAAATGATTTCAATCAATCCTTTTCACATTAGAATTAGTGCTCTCATATGCCATGTTAAGGGTATAACAGGGAGGGTTAATGGATGTTTTAGAGGACCTGAAAACATTAATAAAGTTTCTGCAGGAAATTTTCCTAAGAGAGTGTCTTTCTCTTGTTAATTAAATCCTAAGTTATATGCTGGGATTTGGTTCCGAGATTAACCTATAATCTCTAGATAACTACTTCCACTGTGTCATGAAGAGTAGCTATAGAAACAAAAGGGATTGTCCTTGATTTTTTTTTTCTTATCCATACTCTATTATCTTTTCTCCACCATCCTACCTTCTTTTCCTTTTTTTACAGGAGGTCCAAGAGTGATAGAGAATATGAGGAACATTACAGAGTATGGATAAGAAAAAGGACATTAGTGAATCTTCGAGAGTCAAGGAGGATTTTCCTACTCTATCTAGTAAGATTTTACTGTAGATGACTGATTCCCATCCAACAGATGTCCAACTGTCATTAGGCTAGAAGAAGAAATGACCGACGATTGCTGGGGCCTGGGCGAAATGATTGTTCACTCCTCCACCTATTGTGGTCCTAAAGCATTTCCCTAATGTGGCGAAGGATGGCTTGTTTTCCCTCTTATGGGTGTCATTGATGATGGTATTTCCAAAAGGTCTACAACTCTGTTGGGGTTTATCTAGTTTAAAAGGCTGGCCTTTCCCATTGTCAATGCTTAGGCTAAAGCTTGTTAGAGTCAGAAAGGACTGTAGAGAGTTCTGCTATAGGAAGATGACACCTTTCTCTTCACATTTGGTAAACATTGTGACTTGCAAGACGTAGCGGCTCAAAGGGTATGGCATATTCGTGATCAACAAATTTTTGTACAGCGTTGGAGGCCTGGGGTGGAAAAGAGCAAAAAAACTATAGATACATTTCCTATGTGGATGCAATTCTATAATCCCCCTATGGAGCTATAGACTCTTGATGGTCTGAGTTATGTGGCCAATTCCTTAGGGAAATCGGTAATCTTGGATGCTCCAACTGCCAATATGGAGAGAGTGGGCTTTGCAAAGGTTTGCATTGAGATCTCTGCAGATACACAACTTCTAGATACGCTGACTGTGTTGAGCATGGGTGAGGCAGGGAACATGGTCCACAAAACCATTATGGTAGCATATCCATGGAATCCAAAGGAGTTGAAAAAGTGGGTTTCAGTGAGTAAATCAATCTGACAAGGTTCCTAGAAGGATTCTCAATCACCACCAGTGCAACTTTCTGGGCAGTTGAAAGAGAACAAGGAGGGGGATATGATACATGCTGATAAGGATCCTCCACATTTAGTGACCACCAACCTCAGTGAGGAGCCTTCCCTAGGATCAAAACTTATGCGGGGGAGACAAACTACCTTGGAACACCTCCCAGAGAGCCCGAGGGAATCCACCCCTATTTATGGAGGGTCCAACAGCTCAGCTGCTAGGTGATTTGGAGGAGAATCCAACCATGCAGGGTGTTGATGCCCCTAAGATGACTGTAGCTACGGAGTTTGGAAATGTGGCGACTGAAAATATATCAACACAGAATTACCCTCATAATACCCCTTCTTCTTCATCTGTAGTGGCACACTAAAAGGGGGCTAGAAAGAATAAAAATAAAAGGAAAAGAAAAGGGGTGATATCCTCGGAATGTCTTTTCTAATATAGAATACAAGGGGGTTTGAATAAACCCTCCAAACAGGAGATTCTTCAAGGTTTAATTCTAGATAAAAAATAGACTTTGGTGAGTCTGGTAGAAACTAGAATTAGAGACTTAGCTCATCTGAACATTTTCCATCTTTTGGGTATTCAGTGGAGGTGTATATCTAATCACCAATCCTACTTTAATGGGTATATTATATGTTGCTATAATATAGATTGGATAGACATTTTTGTGGAGGAGGAGAGCACCCAACATCTTCATCTCAAATGTAATTTTACAGGTCAGTCGACGACTTTTATGGTTACTTTGGTTTATGTGGCTAATTTGACTTTTCAACATAATGTCACAGTACCATGGATGCACCATAGGTGACTGTGGGTGATTTCAATTGTATACTGAAAACGAGGGAGGCAAAGGTAAACTTTATTTTATTGCAGATACAATTGAACTTACTAAGTTTCTCTGTAAGGTGGAATTGACTGACCTTTGTTCCACAGGATTTGTTTTTACACGATCTAATAACTAGCATAACTTTATAAGAGTTCGGAAGAAATTGGATAGGTGTTTGATAAACCTAGCATGTAATTATAACTATTAAGGGATTACTAAACAAAGTTAATGTTCCAGCAGTCAATTTAAAAACAAAAGGCGAGAGTGAAGTGGCTTTGTGAGGGGTTTGCTAATAATAGCTTCTTTCAGGCATCAATTTTAGCCAGATGTAATTATAACTGAATTACAAGTTTGATAGATGGTAATGGCATTATGCAGTATGAGCTCCATGGGATGTTGCTACTTGCATCTTCAAACTTCTCGCAACTTCTGGGATTTACAAAGATGGAGACTCCCTCGACGTATTAGTTGGAGATCCTGAAACGAGCAATTAGACATGAAATAAAGGCAAAGTTAATAGCCTCATTCTTAGAGCAGGTTATACAAGAAACAGTTTTCAATATGCACCCATTCAAATCTCCGGGTCCGAATGGTTTTATAGGGTGTTTCTTTCAACATATCTAGTGTATTACTGGTTTTTTGGTGGTGGAGACTATTCAGGAATTTTTTCATAATTCTACTATGTTGAAGGCTCTTAACAACACTTTTATTTTTTTGATACCAAAAAAGGTCCATCCAGTGTCATTGGGGGACTTCTGGCCAATTTCGTGCTATAACTTGGTCATTAAAACCATTGCAAAATTGTTAGCAGGTCGATTGAAAAGCACCTTGGCTGAATTTGTTTACCTTATCTAATGAGCTTTTATCCTGGGTAGATGCATTAGAGATAACATACTCCTTGTTCAGGACCTCTTTAAAGAGTACTCGTCTAGGAAGAATATTAAGGTTTGTATACTAAAGATTGATTTTTATAAAGCTTATGACTCAGTAGATTGGGGTTTTCTAAGAATTTGTTTAGCCACATTAGATTTACTGGAAACATTGGTTAATTAGATTATGGAATGTGTACAAACGCCCACTTTGAGTGTGTTGGTCAATGGTACTACTTGTAAGCCTTTTCAGATGGCTTGAGAGCTTCATCAAGGAGACCCCCTATCCCGATATTTGTTTTCTATTGTATTGGAAGGTTTGTTTAAACTTCTTAGGATGATCACAAAGGTTAATCTGCGTTTTATGTAATAACTGATTTCCATATTAAGGGATTAAAATACTAGATTACTAAGCCTCATGAGTTGCATGATCATAAAATGTATTTGGTACATTTAGAACATGATTTCATTCATATGCATATAATAGCATACACAAATGATTTATGATTTCAAAAAACATTGTAAAAATGATATGTGCACTCAATTGAGATATTCTGGAGTATGAAAGGTTTAAAATAATTGTGATATGAATGTGTATTGTTAATGTCTTGTCTTTTGGTTTGATGGATTATAATTAGTGATTTAGAATTAATTTTCACAATTGGAAGATTGATGGATTAATATGTTCATTTAGCTTAGGAAAAATTTCAAGTAGCAAGACAAGTTGACATGTGAAAATTTAAGAGGGCTAAGCCTATCAAATGAGTGACAAATGGCTTGCAGAATTAAGTAACAAATGGCTTAGGAATTTAGTGACATTTGGCAGCCAAAGAAGGAGGACATGTGTCTTGCTTATTTACATGACAAGTGTCTTTAATGAAAGAACACTCATCCTACACCATGTGACCAACACATTAAGCTCCTTTGTAATGTTTCTGCTGTACTCTCTCCTTCTCATCCCTCTCATTGCTAAAATCCACACCTCACCCACACCTTTGGATTTTTGCTCTAATTCTATGCATTACCACCCCAAAACCTATGTAAAATCCATCATAAAGATAGCTTTAGAGGCAGAAGTTTGTTTTCTTCTTCTTGTCATTGCCGAAACCACCCTACACCCTCACTATTCTCGAAATGTTCTTTCAGCATGTGAGGCTAAGCAAGCTTGACATTTGGAAGTGGCATTCAAGCTAATCAAGTAAGTGAAATGCTGACCTATTATGGTATATATTAACAGAATTTTTATTATGACTGAATAGGGATAGATTGAACGTGGAATTGGTGTTGAAGATGTGCTGGAAGATGGAGATTGAATTGGTACTTTGCTGTTCTATTTTTGCATGTATAAAAATAGTAGTTTATGGGCTGTTGTATGGATGATTTAAGATGGGATTTGAAGTATAATTGATGAGGAATTCATGCTAAAGATAGGTGTTATTAAGGTGTTTTC
>JAOSBN010000009.1:24808204-24823359 GCA_027563595.1 Erythroxylum suave
TTTCTCATCATCATTTGGAACCATGGCACAACATCCTTATCTAGATGTACAGCAGCAATGGTGAGTCTATCCTCATCTGCAGTAGAATAATACTCAAAAAATTGTTCAGCCTTGAAAATCCATTGCAATACATTTGTTCCATCAAACTTGGGAAAGTCAAGCTTAACATTTCTTACCTGTAACAATGGTCTGGGCATTTCCTGATGCACTATAGCACCTGATGATTCCGTTGTTTTCTGAAGCAAAGTTTGCAGTGCTGCCTCGATGCAATCCATTCGGGCACTGTTTTCTTGTTCTTTTTTTTCTACGCTTTCCTATAGTTTTCTAACTTCAGCTGATAATTCCTTCATCCTCGTGTTCTCTGCCATCCTCTCAATGAAAGCACCAAATGTAAGGAATAACTCAAAATGTAAGGAACAACTCAAGGCTCTACTAAAATTCTGGATATTCCTCTCAGTATGTCATTCACCAAACATAACGATTACAATGAAAAAAAGTGTATTAAACAGTAGTATGCAGTAGAAAACAAGATAGCAGAAGGAAGAAGATGAGTATGAGGCAGAGAGAAACAGAGGAATATTCTCAACTCCTTTTCCTCTCTCTCCAATCATTTTCTTATAACTAACTCCCATAATCCTTGAGCCACTAGCTGGCCCTCTTTCCTCTCTTGCTTCTTCTGATTTCCATGTTGCTCGGATCATATGCCATCTGTTGCTGCTGATATTCTTCATCCACGTGTTTTAATTCCCTTGTGGTTGGTGTGGCAGCTGTTTTATTGGTAACAGTCATTGACTCTAAGTGGATCTTGTAAGTGACTGTACTTTACCATCAAGATTTACCAAGTTTATGTTCATGGCAATCAATACTAATGCTTTTCGCTCCATAAGTAAATATGCAACTAAGCATGAGAAGATGATTCTTTTTTCTTGCTTGTAATATACCTTTCAAGGGTTATAGACCTCTTTCTACGAGTACTCAGAGCTGATGAAAGGCCATGAAGCCAGAGGCAAAGACAGTAAAGAAAATTGCAATAGGAAGTCCATGTTCTTCAGCTGTTGGAATGGTGTAGTTTGACAAGAATCCATCAGAAACAATGCAAGTCACTGGTGGAACATTGGAACATTTACTGTCGTTGAGTTTTGTAATGAGATCGCTAAATCGAACAAAGTAGTCTCCCTGCACCATGTGCTCATTGATTGTCCCAACATATGGGACAATATTTGTTTCTGTTGAAGGAAGGCAGTCCGAAATGAACTCAAAATGGAATTCTGACAAGCCATCCATGGAGGTTGGACCTCTTGTTTCAAGTAAGCATCTATAGTTAATCTCAAAATGCACAAATGTTATGTGAAAGCCTTTGAGGTGAAGTACCTTTGCTAGCTTAAGCATTGTTTTAATGTGGCTCTGTACCGGAGCTGGGAAGAAAACTGTATGAGGTTTACGTGGAGATGCCACAAATTCAGTACCCATCTCTGGACCTCTAGCTACACTTTGGGTTTCACAATGTATACTTCTGCTTAATTTATCGTTGCAAGAAATTAGTTTCTACACGGAAGTTGTCGACCGCCAGCCAAGGGATTATATCCGGTTATGTATTTTATTGTATGAATATCATATGAACGAGATTTAATAAGATCAGGTTAAAATAAAATAAATGAAATTTGATGGCCCAATCAATGACAAATAAATGCCAGCATATTATTATTTAAGGCCTTCCCACTTTACGATTAGTAAGTAGTGACCTTGTTTTGTACTAACCTTTAGAACAATACTATCAAAATTGATATACTTTTTATTTAAAGACTTACTTGTTGATGAATTTGAATGTAATGATATCATCACTATAGTGGCGGCGGGCTGAATTCAGTTAGGTTTAACCTGAGTTTGAAGTAACACTACAACATGTTATTTTCTAACCTGAGTTTAAGTAGCACTTGAACATGTTATTTTGATTATTAAAAAGTAAATTATTATTAAATTATACCAATAACAAAAATATTTTTCGTATACAAGATTTTAATTATAACTTTAACAATTTTTATAGATAAAACAATAAATAAAAAGACCAATCTACAAATTATAAATGTTGAGATTACAAAAAAGAAAAACAACATAATTGGGACAACTAGGTAGGTTTGTCCATGTTGACGAGAGCAACTTTATACATCAATCATCATATAAGAAAGATAAGTGACTAGAACCTCAAAGATTTGATCCCTACCAACTGTTTGTAGCCTACACTTGGTAAGTGTTTTTGCTCTTGTATCTGCATAAACAAGCAGTTTATAAATTTTACAAAACATGACCATATCAACAGAGACAAACAGTTAGCATTGACATATGCAATCTATCCCTAAGGTAATAAAAAAACATAAATTTAGAAATATAAAATAATCTATTTTTGAAGATCGACAAATTATGGCACAAGTAATTACTACCTAATTCGAAAAACTTTTCTGCTCAACTATTAGCATCCCATATATAGTTGCATTGCCCAAATAATCAAGTAGATATAGTCAAAAGCCCATAAATGCACTAGCTTCTAAGCACGTGATTCTTTAGAAGCATACGGAATCTAAGATTTTAATTTCCCCTCAAAAAGAGTGTACCTATTACTTCCTTAAATAGCTTTTTTTTGAAAATGTTAACCGGAACGGAATTGTTAGCAGAAGTTTTTTTATGGCTAAAAATGACTGTCTTATGAGAGAATCAAAGCATGAAGAAATAACATCAACTCATATTCTTAGTTACCCAATTATTCAAATATAAACAAATATGAACTACAAATAAATATAATGATTGAGCTTCGACATTGTCCTGAACTATGAGCCCAACTACGAGGCTCATACTCGGTGAATGAAACAAATCCGTCATGATTTTTTTCATGAATATCCATCTCTCTTGCATAGGCCATAATGATTTTTATAAATGAATATCCATCTCTCTTTCAGTCCTATGCAAAACTTCCTTTAAGGCTTGATTCTAGTCGACTCGGGCCCACTCACGTAACCATCAGATGGGTCAACATCACTCCAAAAAACTTGGTTACCAACGAATTGTTGTATTGACAAACATGTTGATAGTAGAACCTAAACATATTAGCTCAATGGTGACAATCTATCAAGTAGATAAATAAAATCAGATTGCTGTTTTAGGAGCAATAATGAACATTCATCTTCTATTTTTCGAAGATGCAAAGACCATAGCTTAGAAACAAACCTTGACTTCAGATTTCTTGACAGTTTTTATGATGAAACAGTCATCTTGTGTAAGGTAAAAGAAGCTTCTGCTCTTCCTCGGAGATGAAAATTCCCTCAGAGCATCACTTCTAGAGATAGCTAACATGTAATCCGCTAGATGTACTGCAAACAATTCCCTCAGATGTCTACAGACCACACACCAACCAATCACCAACATAGTATCGAAAATTAGATTTGACTCAAACCTCACTCCTAATTAAAAGTAAAAGAGTTGTCACATGATACCGTCCTAAGTTTGAATGAAACTTAACCTAAACACCACAGGACAATAATCTTTCTACCGGAAGTTGGCGACTGATGTGGAGGAGTAGACTTTGATCCTTTAGGAGGAAACCTTGTCCAGAACTTCTCATTGGGATCGAAGTCACTCTGTTTTAAATCCCGCATTATTGAAGAATGTTTCCCTACGGATTGGAGTACCTAGAAAAACAACTTTCACATTAGCAATTAGTTATCCATATAGACCAAACAAAATGCATAATGGCTGAATGCAGAAAATGAAATACCTGATACCCAATTTAAGATTAAGCATTAAATGAAAATTCATATGGCCTTAGAAATGGTTTGGCCTCGCTTCTTAACCTCACCGTCAGCAAAGCCAAAGGAACTTCTCTGAGTAGTAGTAGCACATTCGGATCCTCCAGAATCCTTGTTGTCAGTGATACAACAATTGAAGAACTCCCTCTCGCTCTGTCCATTACTCTCCAAGTCGCCATCTCCTTCTCTTTTTCTCTTATGACGTGCCATCTATTCTTGTTTCCACCTTTTTCCTTTCTTTTCTCAACTGCCATTTTCTCTCATCTTCGCTTCTTTCATTTTTTTTGTCAGCTCCCTCTCCTCTCCTCCGCAACCCTACTTAATGCTTATGAGTATGAGGCATTCTCAAGCTACCAAACTCATCATGTTCGTCTCTATCGTGTACTAATTAAAGTAACTTGATGTAATAAGAAATAATTAAAATTAAACATGATCGTCAAGATTTATTTACGGCTGTACTCTATCAACTCCAAAATCTCAAACCCATATATGAAGTACATCACCAACCCTAACCCCAGAAATGAACGCCATCAAAACTCTAGAACTTGTAAAATTCACCAAATCCGAATCCCAGAAACCCATAAGTCAAAAGAAAAAACGAATGACTTCTTACCAAATGGTTCGACAGTTGAGTACAGTAACTCCCGAGACCTTTTTCTTTGAGATATTTGCGACAGTCTTCGCGAGTGAGCTGAAAAAAGTCATCTTTGGTGAGCTGGTGGAGAGTTTGTCGAGGAGTGACCGGGAAGCTGTCTCTATGGGTTGTGTTGCCAACTTCAGCTGTGGTTGACGACAGTTGCATTTGGTTTATGGTGGATTTATCTTAACTAAAACTCTTTGCATTTGGCGAGTAGGGAGGAGAAGAGGCAGAGAGAGTGAGTGATGAGTGCTTTTGGGGCTGAGAGATGAGTGCTTTTGGTTTTACGATTTCCTTTTTGCGCCATCTTTTCGTTCCTCTTAATTTTTGTTGCATGAAGATTTCCAAAACTGTAGCAAAAGTATAAAATTGTAGTATCGGTTGCTCAGTACTTACAGCTAGCCTCATCACTCACTCTCTTTTGGGGCTGAGAGATGAGTGCTTTTGGTTTTACGATTTCCTTTTTGCGCCACTTTTACGTTATTTTTGCATCTTTTAAATCGTCACCCAATAATGACCCTTTAATGACAATTTTTTAAGCTAACTCACGTAGCTAAAGGTGTATAAGGTTTGGTTAAACTTACTTTGGATGAATTAATGAGGCTAGAGATTGAAAGTTTCTTAATTTAACGTACCCAAAATGTTAAAGCAATTAGTTGCAGTTGCTTCTTTTATTTTATTTTTCCCTCTTGATAAGAACAACGAATATTTTGTCAATAAAGTTTATTTGAATTCTGCTTGAAAAATCATTTTTTTTCATTGCTGAGAACAAAGAAATCATTAGTCTTGCAAATCATAAAAATTTGAGGATCACATGAAAAATTTGCTGATTAGGCAGAAGTGTTATCTGTTGATGTTACTTTTATTATATGTATTCGCTTATAAGATTATGAATTAATTGAAAGTTAATTAATAGTCAAGAGCTGAGACGTCTCCTCTCTACAACCCTTCTCACTTTCCCATCTTCCTTATGAATCCTATCCCTGCTAACGCCTCTGCCTTGCCTCCTTCTATCGGTTGTATTCTGACCCCTATTTCTCTCTCTGTAAGTACCTTTAACCTAAAATTGAGTTGGATACAGGTTTTAGGTGATGCCTCAACATCCAAGCTTCACTTTTCCTACCAGTAATGATGGTTTGCCCATTGTTACTCCTCCCATTGAAATGCTTCAAGAAGGAGCAAAAGACTTATGTACAGCGTTTGGTATTCTTCCAAAGCTTGGTTCGTGTACGAGTAACCAAGCTTTGGAAGGATGTTAGACTCGAGGAAATCTTTTTGAATAAAGACAACCTTTTTTCATTCAACTTGATGGTCGATATGACTCGTTATTCCTACTTATACCACATATTTACGACTAAAGCAACCAAGTTAATACAGTCATTCTTTGTCACAACCAACAAGATTTTATTAAGAGCAAGTTATAGGAATCCACAATCTGCAATACAACGCTCACTACTCAACTAATAGAAATCAGCAAACGCCTTAAAAAAAATCTGAACGACTTTAACTCAACATGAATTGATTGAGAATAACTCGGAAAAGCTCCTAATTGACCTGATAAACTGAAAAATAAATACACAAAATATGCAAGAAATTAATTGAAAATTTATTCCAACAATCCCTCCCTTAAAACTGATTTTTGCTAAAATCCATTTAATGCTTTAGGCTGTATGCAAACACCTAGCAACTTTGTGAGCTTTAGGAATGACTCCCTCTTGATTGCCTTAGTGAATATATCTACAACCTGATCTTCACCATTATAGTAAATCAGTTCGATTGCTCCATTTTTGCTAAGATCTCTCAAGAAATAATACGTCACATCAATATGTTTGCTTCTTCCATGTAGCACTGTATTCTTAGAAAGCTTGATTGATGAATTGTTGTCATAGAATATCTTAGTAGCACCATGTTGTTTGAATTGCAACTCCTCGAGAACTCTTCTTAGCTAAATGGCTTGACAAGCACAACCAGTTGTTGCAACAAAACTCATCTTTTGTGCTTGACAAAGTGACAATTGGTTGCTTCTTGAATTGCAGCTGTGCCAAACATAAAAGCATAACCCGATGTGGTTCCTATCATCTTGATCTCCTATAAAATCACTGTCAGTAAACCCCAACAATTTGACCTTTGAACCTTTTTTGTTAAAAAGCCCAAAGTCCTTGGTTCCTTGCAGATAACAACCGATTCTCTTTCCTGCCAACATATGCACTTCAATAAGATTTTCCATGTACTTGCTACCTAAGCTCACAACATTAATTATCTCAGGTTTTGTTGCATTTAGATACATCAAACTGCCTACAAGTTGTTTATACACCGTATGTTGGGTTATTTGTGTTGTACTGCTATCTTACACAACAAAGATTGTAAATTTTGCAGGAATTGAAATTGCAAAAAAAGTAAAGAAGACTAGATTTACCTAGTTTGATAGTTTAAAACTATCTACGTCCAAGGTTCCCACTATCAGTGGTGTTTCACTAGTATGATGAAGAGGATGGGAAAAACAGTACAGAGATTGAGTGTTTATCAACACTTGCAAGAGCCTCCAAAGCTCCCCCAGTACCTACAAGTTAGTACCCTAGCACTCTCTGAATTTTTTCTCACTCTGTTCTTACACTCTCAAAGACTGAATACAATGAAAAAAATAAAAAAATTGAAGTTTCTGTAAGTGTGTTTTGTGTTGTTTCTTTCTGATGAGGAGATTCTGTCTTTTATATGTTTTGGCGCAGCTGTTGTTTCTTCAGCCTTCACAACAGATGCTTGAAAATCATCTAAGAGGTGCCATCATTTGACTCTCATGTGAGTCACTTAAACTCCTTATATGAAGCGTTTTGGTCAAGTGTTGTCCTCTGCGTTTTTGGCTTGTGATCTGCATTTTGTGTTTTGTATTTCTCAAGTGAGTCGCATCTATTCATTTATGCTCAACTTCACTTTTCTACTCCTCATTCGAAAGTCTCCTTCTTTCTTCTTATGAGTTTTAGACATTACTTCTTCTCACTGCGATGTCTGTTCTTTTTCTGCTATTGTTTTATGCTTCTGAGTGTTGGTTGATGGAGTATACGTGATTCTCATCACATTATTCCCTCCTACTCCATTAGCGTCACTATGAAGAAAAAACCCGAGAGTGATTTTGAATTTGAAAAACCCTAACTTTACCAACCTAGTGAGATCTGATGAGATCGCCTTCAATTTTATGGGGCTTCACTTATCTGTAAGTATTCCCTACAAAAAGTGAACTTCTTTTGCGTTAATACCTTAGTTTTGATGTCCGATGGGTTTCTTTCTCTTGCAATTTTTTCCAGGTTGAAAAATCCTTGCGCGATTTTTTCTCTGACAAAATGAAGTCGGACATCAACATGCTTAGACCTCTCATGCAGGACTGGGTCTTCACTGAGGTAAATAACACTTTGGTTATCTGTGAATACCATAGGTTTTGCTAGGTTAATCTGTATCTCCTTCAAAATTCCTATCAACCATGTTAGCTCTTTTACTCCCTCTGTGATTCATAGTACTCTGCCTCTGTGGTTGATAATGACACTGATGATTGTTGCTGTGATTTCCAACTTATTGTGTTTCCTGCTAATGTGAAGTAGTATGTTGAAATTGATTTTCTGCTGCATAATTTGCATCCACAAAGCCTTGTATGCATTATTGTTAGAATTAGCTAATTTAGCTTTAAAGAAACACAAACCCTAGTTAATAGTGCCAGCAAGGCATCTGAGGACATTCTCCAGTCCTTGCTGGTGCTCAAGACCTGGATTAGCCATGAACTTGCTTAGGATACTGATTGAGTAGGTTAGGTCTGGTCTTGTACACAACATTACGTACATAAAACTGCCTACTCCAACATCATAGGGGTAGTTAACCATAGATCTCTTTTCTTCCTCTGTTTGGGGACAATTACTGGCTACCATTTTCAGATGTGAGCCCATAGGGATAAGACTAGGTTTTGCCTGTTCCATGTTGAACTGTGCAAAGACCTTTTTGATATAGGTCTTCTGACTTAGCCATAGCTTCCCATCCCTCCTTTTTCTTGTAATCTGCATTCCTAGGAGTTTCTAAACTTCTCTTATATCCTTCATTTCAAAATTATCACATAGGGCATTCTTCACTTCCACTATTCTGCTGAGTTTCTTTCTAGTGATGATTAAGTCATCTACATACATTAGCATGTAGACAGCCTCAGCTTCTCCTAGGTCTTTATAGTATAGGCAGTAGTCATACGCACTCCTAATAAACTTCATATTAGTAGCTACTTCATGGAACTTCTTGTTCCATTGTCTGGGTGCTTGCTTCAGCCCATATAGGGACTTCTGAAGCAGGCAAACATGATTAGGTTTTTCTTTATCTACAAAACCCTCAGGCTATTTCATGTAGATAGTCTCCTCAAGCTTTCCATATAGGAAGGTTGTTTTTACATCCATTTGATGGATCTCCCAATCATAGATTGCAGCTAGCACTAGAATGAGTCTAATTGTCTTGAACTTGACAACTGGTGAGAAGATCTCCTTGTAGTCAACTCCCTCCTTCTACCTATATCTCTTAGCTACTAGTCTATCCTTGTATATTTTAGGTTCTGCCTGTGTGACTCCCTCTTTTAGCTTAAATAGCCATTTGTTCTCAATTAATTTGGCTTTAGGACGTCTAGGCACTAAAGTCCAGGTCAAATTCTTCATTAGAGAAGAATACTCCTTCTTACAAGCCATCTTCCATTGATCGGCATCCTTCCTGTTCATAGCTTCTTCAAAGGTTTCAGGTGCCCTTTATTCTATAGATTCAGCCACAAGACATGCAAATTCAACCAAGTTTGAATCAAAGTACCTCCTATTAGGAATTATTTGTCTTGGATGTCTATCCCTTGTAAGTTGATAGTCGTTTATGCTTCCTTGTTCATCAGCTGAAGTTGTTTGTGGGATCCTTCACCCATAGCTTTAGCCACCTCTGTCCTTAGTTCATGATGTGTTGAGCCTTGCATAGGCTCCACATCAGTAGGTTATGGACTACCTTCTTCAGTTTCTTGTGGCACATAGAAATGGGTTGATTGGTTTGATGCCCCTAAGTTCTCTTGAATTTCACTTTGGAGGTCAAAATTTTGTGAATTTTTGTTCAGCAGAGGGAATTCATCTTCCTTAAAGATGACATCTCTGCTAATGATTGTTTTGTAGGCTCCCTTTTGGAGCAATAAGAGTTTATAACCCTTTACACCTTCTGGATATCCTAGGAACACCCTTTGACTGCTTTAGGCTCTAATTTTCCCTCTCTCTGATGTGCATAAGCTGCACATCAGAAAGTCCTAAGGTGTGTGAGTTTTGGCTTCTCACCACTCCAAATTTCCTTAGGAGTCTTATAGTCATTAGGTGAGGTTGGAAGCCTATTGATTAAATAGGCCACTGTCCTAATTGTTCCCCCTCATAGAGAATGTGAGCAACCTGAAGAGAGGAGCATGCATCTAGTCTTTTCTAGGAGGGTTTCTATTTAATCTTTCAGCCACTCCATTATGTTGTGGAGTTGCTCTTACTGTTTTATGCCTTAGGATTCCATTCTTATTGTAGTATTCCTCAAAATCTTTGTTGCAATACTCTGGTCTATTATCGGTCCTTAAGCATTTCAATTTCCTCCCAGTTTGATTTTTCATAAAAGTATGCCATCTTATGAAAATCTCTAGAGCTTCATCCTTTCTCTTCATAGGGTAAACCCAACATTTCCTTGATTTATCATTAATTATGGACATGAAATATAGGTTCCCTCCTACTGTGGGGACTTGAGCTGGCCCCCAGAGGTCACTGTGAGCATACTCCATGATCTCTGTGGCTCTCTTAGCTCTCCTTTGAAATGCTGACTTGTGGTGCTTTCCTAGCTCACAGGATTCAAAAAATTCTAACTTCTGAAGGTTTTCTTCAGGGATTAGACCTTGCCTAGAGAGATAGAGTAGGTTTTTGTTGCTTGCATGACCCAACCTTGCATGCCATTGCTCGATTCGTTCAAGGTTTCCACTTTCTAAAATTTGATTTATTTCAGTTCAGCCTATAACATAGTATAGACCACCCCTCTCCACTCCTCTAATGATGACTCTCCCATCCCTTAGGATTTCTCTAAGTCCATCTTTAGACTTGAACTAAAAGCCTTGCTTATCAAACAAGCTTTCAGAAATTAGATTTCTCCTTATTCCAGGCACAAATCTGACATTGCTTAGGATCCTTCTTTTTTCCATCAAACATTTTAATGGAAACACTTCCTACGTCCTCTATCCTTTGTTGCCCAGAATCTACCATTTTAACCATGGTAGTGACTGGTTCAAATGTTGTGAACCAGTCCCTATGAGGAGTGACATGCATAGTGAACCCTGAATCAAATATCCACTCTTTACTAAGGTCCTCACAATCCTCAGTTACAGCCAGAATTTCATCTCCACTAGAATCTTTAGGTTTTTCAACATTACCTGAAATTCTACTTTCAGCTGCCTTATCCCTTTTCTTTTTCCTACAATCCCTTGCAAAATGTCCCTGCTTATCACAGTAAAAGCATTTCTTCCCTTTGCCTTTTTTCTTCTTTTCATTTTCACCTTCCTTAGAGTGTTTTTCTTTGCCACTTCCCTTCTGCCATTTTCCTTTCTTGTTATTTTTCTTATGAGATTTCTTCTTATATTTATTCTCTACAAACATCACTTCAGCTTCTTTCTTAAAAGGATTCACTTCAACTATTTCTTCCATTAGAGAATCTAAAACCCTCTTTACAGTAAGTGATTCTCCACTAGCATGCTTAATTACCTTCTTGAATGCATTAAATTCAGAAGGTAATGCCTTTAAGATTACTACAGCTTGATGTTCCTTTGAAATTTTCTCATCTGTAGCTTCTAAATCTTGAACTAGCTTGAAGAAGTAGTCTAGGTTATCATCTAAGGAGACTGAAGTTTTCATCTTGTAGTTAGCAAGATTGTGAAGAAGTGTCATCTTGTTAGGAAGACACTTCTTGGCATACAATTCATCAAGTTTCACCCAAAGCTTCTGTGCAGTGTTACAATTCTGCACTTTTTTTATCACTGTTGGTGATAAGCGAAGCATTAACTTGCAATGTGCAAGTCTTTGCATCTTTATCTTCTTTATAGGATCAATCTCTAGGTCATACTGATCATCTATAGCACTATAACAGTTATAAGATTCAAGAAGAGCTTACAACTGGAGTTTCCAGATGGTAAAATCTTCTTTACCCTAAAATACATCCATTTCCTTACCTACCATGATTGCTGTAATGTAAAGAATCTTAAAGACTTTACTTACTAACTTTTCTTGGATGAATCTTGATGCTTGGAGAGTCCAAGAAATGTCCCAGGAATTCTTGAATGCTCTGATATCACTTCTATTGGGTTATTTGTGTTGTACTACTGTCTTACACAATAAAGACCGATAAAGATTGTAAAATTTGCAGGAATTGAAATTGCCAAAAAAGTAAAGAAGACCAAATTTACTTGGTTTGATAGTTTAAAACTATCTATGTCCAAGGTTCCCACTATCAATGGTGTTTCACTAGTATGATGAAGAGGATGAGAAAAACAGTACAGAGATTGAGTGTTTATCAACACTTGCAAGAGCCTCCAAAGCTCCCCTAGTACCCATAAGTTAGTACCCTAGCACTCTCTGAATTTTTCTCACTCTGTTCTTACACTCTCAAAGACTGAATACAATGAAAAAAATAGAAAATTGAAGTTTCTGTAAGTTTGTTCTGTGTTGTTTGTTTCTGATGAGCAGCTTTTGTCTTTTATATGTTTTGATGCAGCAGTTGTTTCTTCAGCCTTCACAACAGATGCTTGAAAGTCATACAAGAGGTGCCATCATGTGACTCTCACGTGAGTCACTTAAACTCCTTATATGCAGCGTTTTGGTCAAGTGTTGTGCTTTGCGTTTTTGGCTTGTGATCTGCGTTTTGTGTTTTGTATTTCTCACGTGAGTCGCATGTATTCATTTATGCTCAACTTCACTTTTCTACTCCTCATCCGAAAGTCTCCTTCTTTCTTCTTATGAGTTTCAGACATTACTTCTTTTCACTGCGATGTTCTTTTTCTGCTATTGTTTTATTCTTCTGAGTGTTGGTTGATGGAGTATACGTGATTCTCATCACAATGTACTATCCACCTTCTTCCCTTTTTGGTCTTTTTGTAGCTTCAAGCCACACTCAGTTGAAATATTTATAGGATTGCAATCCTTTATGTCAAACCTGTCCAGAATTTATCCCACATACTTCTTAGGAGAGAAAAAAAATCATCACCTGACTACGCCACTTCTATGCCGACAAATAACGCATGAAGCCAAGATCGCACATTTCAAATTCATCATTCATGGACCTCTTAAATTCATCAAACATAGTAGCACAATTTCCAATAAATATAAAATCATCTATATATAAGCACATAATGTTCGCATTTCTCCTTTATGTTCAACATCAGTAAAAAGTGTATGCTCATAGGGACATTTTGAAAAATCAACCTTAAGAAAATAAGTTTATGTACGGCTATACCTTGTTTCAGTCCATAAAGGCTTCCTTCAATATGTAAACTTTTTCTTTATTTCTAAATTTGACATAACTTGGGGTTATTCAATAAATACCCACTCCTCCAAATATTCGTGTAAAAAGGCTGATTTGATGTGAAGTTTGAAAATAGGCCAAGAATTTTAAGCTACGAGTGCAACCACCAACCTGATTGTTTCATGTCTTACGACGAATGAAAACCCTGTATCACTGCTTGTATCCCTTGGCCACCAACCATGCCTTGTATTTGTCCACTTCACCATTTGCATCCAACTTTGATTTGAAGAACCATTTTGGAGCAATAGTTGAGTGCCTATCTAGAAGGTCACACAACTCCTACGTGTCATTCCTTTCAATGTTATCAATCTCCTCATCCATTGCTTTCTGCCACTTGTCCTCTTGGAAAGCACTCTCAAAAGTTGTAGGATCATAAGTTGAAAACAAAGCAAAATGGGTAATCTCATTTGGAATACTAGTTACCTCGTAATCTTCCATCCAAATAGGCCTTTTTCTAGCACGACAAAGAGTCTGAGCTTCTATTTCATTAGCTGCTGGTGAAGTTTCAAAGGCTTTTGAAGTTGTATTTGATGCATTTTCAATCAAAGAGGGTGCTGACATTTGCTTCTCTTCAATATTAATGCCACATATTAGTTGGGCCGGCTGCTGCTTTTCTTCATCAAATACAACATCTACGCTTGTCACAATCTTCTTGGTCACCGAATTAAATAATTTTTATGCTTTAAATGCTTCATTAATGTTAAGAAAAACACATTTCTCAACTCTGTCATCAAGCTTCTTCCTTTTCACTTTTGGAACATATGTATAAGCAATGCATCTAAAGATTTTAAAGTGATTTATAGTAGGTCGTCTATTGCTCCACGCCTCTTCTGGAGTAATGTTTTGAACAAAAAAAGTTGGGCTTATGTTTAGAACATAAATGCTCCAATTTACTGCTTCTGGCCAGAAAGTCTTCGGAACTCTTCCTTTGGTCAATAATCTCCATACCACGTTAAGGACGGTTTTGTTTTTGCGCTCCAATACACCATTCTGTTATGGTGCATATGAAGTCATAAGCTTTATCCGCATACCATGCTTCACACAAAATTCTTTAAATTCTTTTGAGTAATCACCACCACGGAATGTACGTAGGGTTTTAATTCTCCTGTTTGTTTCATTTTCCACGTGAGCTTTGAAGCTTTTAAAAATGAAGAAAGCTTATAATTTTTCCTATAAAAAGAAAACCCATGTTTTACTTGAAAAATCATCAATAAAGCTAATTAGTATCTTTTACCTCAATTAGAAGATGGGTTTATTGGACCACAGATGTCTGAATGCACCAATTGAAGTGCATCCTTTGCTCTCCATAACTTCTCCTTAGGAAATTCAAAACAGGGTTGTTTGCTAACAACACATTCTTCGTGCACTTGAGAAGGGACTATAATTTGAGCAAGGTCAGTGACCATGTTTTTCTACTGAAACATCTTTAATCCACCAAAACTCAAATGACCATAGTGATAATGCAACAACCGTAAGGGATCTTTCACTTTAGTCAATAAACAAAACTGAACGCCTTCAACTTTTAACAGAAACAATCTTTTTGCATTCATTGGAACAATTGCAATAGCACCGCTAGTAGGATCTTAAATTTCTCAAGAACCCAACTTGATAGTAATATTATAGCCCTTTTCTTGCAGTTGTCCAGCTCTCAATAAATTATTCTTTAAGTCGGGCACCAAAAACACATTCGAGATTGTTTCCACAAAACAATTCTCAATTCTTATCTTAATGTCACCTTTTCCCATAATTTTCACAGTATAACAATCACCAAAGTTACAATAGACTTAAAGTTTTTGTTTAAATATGAAAAAGAAGAATTACTTCCACTCATATAATTACTGTAACTTGTGTCCACATATTAGACATCTTGTTCAAGTTTCTCCCATCATGAACAGCCATCAACCTCTTGTCTTTCAGCAAAGTTTGCACTTTCTCCCTTTTCTTTATCATTAGGCTACCTTGTGTATCATTTGGAAGCATGATGATCGAATTTATGTCATCTAAAGCATGCCAGCTTGGACTTTTCAGGACCCCTTCCTCTACCTTTTCCTTATGATTGATTGGTACTTGATGGCGTGTCAAACCAGCAAAAATAAATTCCTACTCTAGAACACTTAAGCGAGTAAAGTGGTGAATAGGGTCGA
>JAOSBN010000009.1:24823459-24838355 GCA_027563595.1 Erythroxylum suave
CAAGAGACTAACTTGAGCGTCGGAGGGGCCTACCGGCAGTCAACCCCCGGTGTGCCTTATTGTTTTGCAGGTATCTCCGTGACAAAAGTCAACCAATCTCATGGATCCAAGCAGCAGCGCCTAGCCCCATCAAAATTAGACTGAACCAGTACATAATGATATCATTTTATTAAATTTTTATTAAAAATTATAAGGTTGGGCCTGATCAGCTTTGCCTGCTGTGACCCATCGGGCTGAGGGCTTGGCCACGGGGCTGAAGAACTTGTGGGTAGGGCGAGGAGCGGCTCGGGCCTGGCTCAGCCCAATGTCATCCTTAGCTATTATCCTATTGTATTTATTTAGCAAGTGTTTCTTTCTTTGTTTGCTACTTGCTTTTGTATCAGGGTGATCAAAGTTGAAACAGGTGTGATAAAAATGAAAAGTATTCCCGCAGAAAATAGTTAAATCTCAATTTTAATAAATACACAACTGTGTTAATTACTATCGATTCATGTGTTCATTGTTTTCAGATTTTGTATTTTTGTTTTTCATCGAAGATGTGGTCAATTGATTATGGTTGAATGTGGTTTTTTTGTCTTCATCATCTATTAATTGTATAAAATAACTTACTGAGATGATAAATATTAATGATGGGAATATTATACTTTCTAAATTCTTGCTTTTTTTTGAGTACGGAGACAAAAGATGAGTCTACCAAGGAGCATCATGGAGATATATATTTTGAGGGTGATTTAATTAGGGATAATAATGAACTTTTCTTATCAATTTTTCAAAAATTAAAAGTGTAAAATAATTGTTTTAATTAAGTCTAAACTTGAGTAAAGTGAAAGATAATTTTTTTTAACTGAGTTCGAGCTTGAGTTACTTAGGCCTAGGCCTAGGCCTACTCGAGGCCCATAGGTCACCCATTGCCATCCTTAGATTCAATTTAGAGATATTGAGTGAATATTGATAAAGTAATTGATGCGGTAGATATGCAAAAAAAAAAAAAATCACTAAGATGTAGAGTAAATGAATTGGGAGGAGAAAGAATGGCAAATGTTATTTGTCAAAGGAGTGCCGACCATTAGACCCTTTTGACTTGTTATACCAAATGTTATTTGTCAAAGTTAAACTTGTTCATCTATTCATAAGGCACAAGGAATATATATATATATAGCTTCTTGAGGTTGTTTCTTTATATATATATATATATATATTTAACTGAGGGACAAAATAAAATATCAAAGGCAACAGGCAACTTGTTAGCCTTAAAACCATTGAAAGATAATCAAATTTGGAGTATCATAAAGGTGCATAGCCCTTACAAAAAGCCAAAAGAGAAAATTAGTAAAGACTAAAGATGAAGTTGATGAAGGCAGGTACTTGTTGCTCAAGGTTAAGGTTGAAGAAGACTTCAATTACGATGAGGACAAACTAACATGATCTTGATTTATGTCACTTATAAGACTTGAACTAGGCATTCAATATAGGAATGATTGATTTATTGTGAGTGATTAACAAAAAAGGTAAGTAATTGTATTACACATCCATGTTTTATTTATTTTGTAATTTAAAGAGACGGTGACAAGAAGTTGTTTGTATATTATTAATTATAGGTTATTATGAGCTATTAAGGCATTTTCCTCAAAATCAAAATACAATATTTATATTTTATAAATGAAGAAGAGTTCATTATAAGGGTTTTAAGTTGTCTAAATTATTTGAAATATTTCCAAGTAGATTAACAAACTTGAATATAGAAACAAGTTATAAGAGAACTTCTTGAGAGCACTTTCAAAGAAACAGTGTTGAACATTTTTTAAACCTAAAATCAAATGTAAAATTGTAGACAATAATCTATATGAAGCTTTCAATAAAAGATTGCTGAAGTTAGGGACAAAATAATTACTTTCGTTGTTGAAGAAATTAGAACTCACGTCTTTTAAAGTCTACAAGTAATTAAGGTATTACTAAAAAATGGGATGATGACTTTGAGATGGAGGATTAAGAAGAAACTAGCATCAAATAAGCATGTTGAATTTTACTACCCAACTACTTGGAATGGTAATAATAGGAATGAAGGCTAACAAGATGGACTCATCTAAGTTGTTAATCTTAGTTGTTGTGCACCAAGTCCATATGGAGCATGCTATTTCCAAGACTCAATAAAGTTGTCTAAGGCATTTGCTGCCAATTCATGTCAAGTACAAGACTTTAACAATATCCAATTCATGCCTAATGTTATATGTTCTTCTACTACATTGAATTTAATTTTTCATAAGTTTCAAATAATCAATCCAAGAAGTATAAGAGGGTCTGCAAAAACAAGTTAGCATTGAAAAGGGACTAATTGACGATGACTCAAAATCTGTAGCTAAGAAATCATAAAGTGCTCAACCTTAAGTTAATTAAAGGAAGAAACTAGTAGATATCGCTCAGTTATGAAATGCAACTTCTAAACACGTTGCAGGATCAGCTGCATCCAGTGGAGGACTAATAACCGTAATAGAATGGGGTTGGAAGTCCACAAAACAAAGGATAAAACAATGAATTAAATGGTGTTGCAAAGAATTCAGAAAATTTGAGATCAAAACACAAAGTTTAAAGTGTTATAGGCATGTTGGACACTTTCCTTAAAGTGTTATTTGCCCCTACTATACTTGCAAACTGTGTTAAAGGAAAATTACTTCTAGGATACAAAGAATTCAAAAACATTCAAGTTGCAAAAGTATAAATGTTCTTCAAGAATTATGAATGCAAAGATTGTGTTGGTAGAATTGTTAAAAAAAACTTTTTATCTTGACTAAAACTTATATATATATATAGAGTTTTTAGAACAGTCACGTCTGTTCATGACAAGTCACAACTTTTGGAAAGGAAACAACCCTTCAGAACAGTCATGTCTGTTCACGACAAGTCACAACTCTTGAAAATGAAGCAGCCCTTCAGAACAGTCACATTTGTTCACGACAAATCACAACTCTTAGAAAGAAAACAACTATTCAAATTATATCATAAACTAATTTCCAACAATCCCCCACTTAGTTTGTGACATAAGAAAAAACACAACACAAACAATAAATCATGCCTAAAGGAAGGTGGCTTTCGCCTTAAACCATCCTATAGTACAAACATATCACAAAATCCAAAGGAAATGATTGGTGGCTCATTGCTTAAACCATCATTCACAAAGGTTCAAACATATTGCACACATGAACCTTCTTAGCATTCAATTAATTCACATTACAATTTTAGCACTATTACCAGCCATGTGCTCATCCTAGTTCAAGATCATATACAAGAGATTATTTTAAACTCTTGGAAATGGCACCACTTCTATTAATCATATAGGTGAAAAGTATTCTAGCTATGTTTACATATTCATAACAAGCACTCAAGAACAATTTCATTAAGAGATTTCTCTCAACCTTCTCACTTAAGAGTAACAAATTGCAGCACTAAGTTCTTGGAATGGTTTACACAATCTTAGTGCTCATAACCACAAAACAACTTGGTATTACCCTTTAAACCTTACAATATAGGAATAGTATTAGAAGAACGTTGGGTTACTATTGCTAGTGATTTTTGATTAAAAGGTTTTAATCTCATTCCAGATGTCTTCGAACTAACTAAATATCTTGCATTACCCTTTAAACCTTACAATCTAGGAGTAGTACTAGAAGAAGGTTGGGTTACCATTGCTAGTGATTTTTGATTAAAAGGTTTTAATCTCATTCCAAATGTCTTCGAACTAACTAAATCTCTCGCAAAACGTTTAGTAAAGGGATATGCCAAATTGTTATATGTCCTTACATAAATAATTGAGACGACATCTCTATTTAGCATTTCTCTAATAAATGCATGTCTTAAGCTTATATGTCTAGATTTACCACTATACACTTTGTTCAATGCTTTAGACATAGTAAACTCACTATCACAATGTAAGATTATCGTAGGCATGAGACAAGGCCAAAGATATATATCCAATAACAAATCTCTTAGACACTCAGCGTCCTTACAAGTAGAACATAGAGCTATAAATCCAACTTCCATGATAGAATGAGTAATCATCGTTTATTTCTTTGAAGCCCAAGAAACAACTCCACCATTAAGCAAGAATACCCAACCACTTATGGGTTTTTGGTCACTAATGCTAGTAATCCAACTAGCATATGAAAGTCCTTCAAGAATATTTGGAAAGCTATTGTAAAAGAGTCTAAAATTTTTTGTCTTCATAAGATATCCTAGCACTCTTTTAATAGCTTGCCAATGTTCTTGGCTAGGACTTTTAGTGTATCTAGCCAGTCTACACACTAAATATGAGATATCTGGTCTAATGCAACTCATTGCATACATTAGACTTCTAATTATACTAGCATATTCAAGTTGTACAATTATACTACCTTCATTTTTATGCAACTTAAAGTTAGGATCAAAAGGAGAACTTACCTCTTTTCACATTCAAATGTTCAGGATTTCCTCAACATAATATGATTGAGAGAGTGCAAAACCTTGACTGTATTTCTTAACTTTAATGCCTAAGATAGTATTTACTTCACCGAGATCCTTCATCTTGAATTTAGAAGAAAGATACTTGCTTAATTTCAACCACACGTTTATATATAGGACTAACAATAAGCATGTCATCTACATAAAGAAAAATGATCACTCCATACTCTTCATTAAATTTAGAATAAATGCACTTATTAGCATTATTATATCTAAATCCATATGAGAGTAAAACATATTCAAATTTCTCATGCCATTGTTTAGGTGTCTATTTCAAGCCATATAATGACTTAACTAGCTTACATACTTTCTTTTCATTTCCCAATATCACAAAGCCTTCTTCTTGTTCCATATATACTTCTTCTCCTAGATCACCATTTAAGAATGTTGTCTTTATATCCATTTGGTGTACATAAAGGCTATAGATCAAAGCTAAAGCCAAAAGTTCTCTTACTAATGTAATTCTAGCAACTGGTGCATATGTGTCAAAGTAATTGATTCTGTAACATCCCATTCCCATATTAAGGGTTAGAAACCAGAAATTTTGTATATGAAAAATATTATTGAGATAGAAGAAAATTTGCATTTCATATTCATGCATAATAGTATACACACACATGAAATTGACTATTGCACACATTTTAATAATTTGTTTATGCACTCATTTGACATTTTCTGGGTATAAATGATTGATTTAATGTAATTATAATGTGGATAGTGAATATTTTATTTTGAGAATTGATTTGGTGAATCAAATTATTAATTTAGAATTTTTGGAGAAATATGTGAATTTTCTGGAATTATGAGAAATTTTAGGACTAGGAAAAATGTCAAGTGGCAGGACAGTTATTATATGGTGGTAGAAATAAATATCAAATGGTAGTAGAATTTTTGAAAAGTGATATTAGAATTTAATGATATATGTCATTTAAAATTGGGAGACAATTGTATTAGAATTTGGAGACAAATGGATTAATTAATAAAGAGGATCCATTAGAAAATCATAAGAAAGTGATATGTCACTTGCCACACTACTTGCTAAACCCACGAATTTATTAAGTGAAAGACCCACCATTTTAGTCTTTCACTTGCCATTTGCTTCTCTTTCTTCGTAAGCTTCTCTCCCATATTCATCTTCTTCATTTCTTCTTCTTCTTCTTCATTTATGATTCTTGCTCTCCACCTTTACCACCTTGATTTTTGTTGAAAATAAAACCACCCACTTCAAGATCCTTCTTGTCCTCTTCATCTTGCTACAAAATGACCCAAACCACTCCTTGAATGATGAGGGTCGTATGAAGATGGGAAAGTTAGGGTTAGGTGATTTTTGAAGAGCTTGAAGTTAAACAAGTAAGTATTATGTTATTGCTCTTCTTGGTTTGTTAAATGAAACTTATTGACGATATATTAGGGCTAAATGAGCATATGGATGTACTGATTTTGTGTTTAAGATGATTAATGATTCATAGATTGATGTCAAGAAAATTTAGAGTTAGAATGAGTCATAACATGGGTTAGAAAGAAGTGCAAAAAATTGATTTATAAATGTATGTAACATGTCATGTTTTTAGGTTAATGATCAAACATAGATCATAAATTGTTGTGTGCATTATTGAATTGAAGTGGAAGTAGGAATGAAGAGGAAATAATGAGGACATGAGTTTGAAATGATAGACTAAGTAAAAGAGATGAATTGGATGAGAATGAAGTAAAATGTGTGTTGTATTATGTTAGATGAAGTATTTGTACTGAACATGTATCTGTATTTTGGCCATGTATTGATATGTAGATATCCAAATGAGGCAAATTTTGATTTATATTAACTTAGATACATATTTCTACAACTTTCTTGAAGAAGTTGAATTCTAATTATGTTTTTAAGAGCCTTGAAATTTAGCTTCAAATTGAATGTTGTGTTCTATTTAGGTATAAGAAACAATATGGAGTATTTTGATCATAACTTGCATAATACAGGACAATATATGAATTTGATGTCATTAGAAACATAAGACATAGAGGAACATTTGATTAGAAGGAAGTATTGCCTGAAAATGGATGATTGTGGGTCAAAAATGACACGAAAGAATGAAAAAGAAAGAGAAAGCACAGTAGGTCCTGATCGTGCTGTTAAAAGATAGAAGAAGGCATGATCGCGACTCTGATAAGAAACAAAGGAAATCACGATCGTGTTGTGGCATGATCGCGACTTGGTTGTTGAACGATCGCGACCCTGAAGCTTTAAGCGGTTTTGAACATCCTTGATTCTTTTTGCTATAACTTTCACTTCCGACCTCCAAATGACATGGGATTTAAACCAACAGACTCAAAACACATAGCTCTACATCTCCAGAAAAATTTATAACCATATGAAGTCATTTTGGAGAGATTGAGTGATAAATTTGAGATGAAATTGATGAGGAGTTCTAGAATTTTATAACTAGAGTATTTTCATTGAACATGCTTTGACATTTTAGACATAACTTGCTCTGTGGTTATCAAAATTTAGCTTGAAATTGAGTCTCTATAACACTACCTAAGATAGAAATCATGTTTTATAGTTATCGAATAAACTGTATTGATGGAGGCCGAATCAAATAAAAGTGTCTTAAAAAAAGTTGTAGCTTAATCTCTTAGATTTCAATTGATATAAATTTTGTAATTTTTTGATATTGGAATTGGTAGATATGAGTTGTACAACTTGACAGCATGATCATAAATTAGCTGAATTTCTAATGTGCTTAGTCTAAAATATTTGGGGTATAACTTTCGGATTACTGAACCTAATTGAATGATCTTAGTGTCATTAGAAGACTAAGAGATAGGAGAACAATTTTCTAGAAGAAATTATTCTCAAATTACTTCATTTGCATTGTCTGAATGATTAAGAACAGTAGACTCGAAAGATGTTTTTGGAAAAAAAATTTGAAATGAATAATTGAGTTATGAAATTTGATTCTAACGATTTTATTGAGGTATAAACCCTAAGTATAGATTATGCTTAGGTGAGTTTTGATATATGGTTGACAATGTGACGAGAATAATGGAAAGATACTTGGGATTGTCATTGAGCATGCATTGTACACATTCCATATACACATTTGTGCTGAAGGAATACTTATAATTGTGCAATTATTAAAGTGTGTGCAACATGTGTATTTTGTAATTTGGATGTACAGGGTAAACGTCCGTATTTAGACGTTTCCAGATCATGGAAGCTAATGCTAATATGGAGTGTACTGTGAGTCGACCTAGATGGTCTTATTTCCTTATGTTGTTCTGATTTGAAATATCTATGAATGTGATTTGATTGTTGAGTTCTGGACACTGAAGGTTTAAGACTTATGATGCATGAATGTGATATTGAAGTGCTCTTTGTATACAACTTTGATGAAATACGTGATATCTAACTTGATTGTTAAATTTCGAAGAAAAATGCGAATATGCATATGATTGAAAAGTGTTTCTCAACATTTATGTTGAATGTCGGACCACGGTCCGATAATAAATGTATTCTGAATGTGAATATGACATGTGAAAGTGATTGATTGATCATATAAGAATGTGAAGAATTTCATTGCATGAATGCATGAAAGATAAAGGCAGTTGTGACCGGAGTCGCACTGAAAAAGTGCTTAAAGCTCAGAAAGTGATTAAGAGCCAAAGACTCGGTTGTGAATGTACTCGGTATCTACTAAGGGATATGGGCTAGATAAAAAGGCACTCGGTCACAACAAAATAATAAATGAAAGTGAGTCATATGTGCACTGCATATTCATTTAGTATGTATGTTCGAATGATTGCAATATCCTATTAACTTGTAATTAAATAAGAATGTAAATATTGTGAACAAAGTAATACGTGATTATATGAACTGCATGTGTATATGGTTGAGTGAGCCTTCGAGGTTGGTCGTTCACTGAATTTGCAAAAACTCACCTAAAATTTGCAATATTTTTCAGGCTCAGAAGAGTTACCCCTTTAGGCTAACGGGAGTATAACCACTGTATTCAAGTAAGAGATAGAGGTCAGGATCAGTTCCCGTCTGCATTTATTTTCTTATTTTTGTATCAAATTGTATATTCCACAATTTCTGTACAGTGTATATTTGAATATTTCTGTATGTAATAACTTTCCAAAGTGGAAAGGTTTGTCAATGAGAATAATAAATGTGATTTTCATGTTACAAAAGAAAAGAATGAGTCCAATTTGATTATTAATTTCTGCATATGCATTCATTGATTGCAAAAAAAAATTGTAATGAGTTCGAATGTTGACTGTTTTAGCATGTCACCCTTGCGGGGTACATACTCGGATATCACTCAAGATATCAGGTACGTGTCTTGAGAGAGTGGGGTGCTACTAATTCCTTCTTTTTGCCTAAACCCTTTAGCTAGTAGCCTTTCTTTATAAGTTAGAATAGTACCATTTGTGGCATATTTCCTTTGTAATACCCACTTACAACTAATTGGTATGAACCTGTGAGGTAAATCAACTAGAAAATACATATTATTAGACAATATTGAGTCCATTTCATCTTTTACCACTTCTCTACAAAATGTCATATCCTTTGATTTCATTGCTTCACTAAAGGTTTTAGGATCTTCCTCTACACTTAATAAAATTGGAGTTTTATTTAATAGAGTATCCTTATTGCCTTCAACTAAGAAAACTTGTGAAGAAATAAAATTTGAAGGTAGATATTTTTCCTGCCTTTGACGTTGACTCCTCCTAGGTTCACTTGGAGGGTCTACACTTGGTCTTTTTAACGCACTTGAGAGTTCAAGACTTGGAAAAGGGGTAGGTCCATTTGATGGATCCTTATTTACCATTAAATCTTTAAGAAACAAATCCTCAAAGAACTCAACATCCTTTGATTCTACAATAACATTAGAGCTCAACATCCCTTGATTCTACAATAACATTAGAGTCAACTCCTAGTAGCCTATAAGTTTTAGAATCTTCAGCATAGCTTACTAACACATTTTTAAGTACTCTTGGTCCCAACTTTGTTCTTTTGTTATGAAGGACTCTATAGCTACACAACCTCAAACTTTCAAATATGACAAGTTTTCCTTCCTTTCTTTCCATACTTCATATGGAGACACTTTAGTCTTTAAGGATGGAATTCCATTATGTCAACAAAGCCTCACCCCACAAGTTTTTTAATAAATCTGAACTCAAGAGTATAGAATTAATTATGTCTTACTGAGTTCTATTTTTCCTTTCAGCCAAACCAATTCGCTAGGGAGTATATGGTGCACTAGTTTGGTGTATAATACCATTTTGTTCATGAAATTTTGAGAACTCATTAGAGAACTATTCTCCTCTACTATCACATCTCAAAATTTTAATCTTTTTACTTAATTAATTTTCAACAAGAGACTTATGTGTCTTAAATATATTAAATGCTTCATTCTTGGTTTTCATCAAATAAACATGCACAAATCTAAAGCAATCATCAATGAAAGTAATGAAGTATTTGTTACTACCTTTTGTTAAAAAACCATTAAATTCATATATATCTGAATGTACTAAATCAAGCAATTTTGTCTGTCTTTCAACTTTAGGAAAAAGAACATTGATTATCTTTTCTTGTATGCAAGTTTCAAATTTCTTATTTCCTTAGCCCTTATAAGAGATTAGTCCATTTTTAGACATATAACAAATCACTTTATGACTAATATGTCCTAATCTACTATGCCATAAAGAATAAGAAGCATAAACCAAATAAAGAGAAACATCATTCACTTTATTGAGACTAAGCATGCCATTCTTAGACAAGATTACATTGTTTGACTCAAGTATATCCTTTAAGCTCTTCTTGTTGGGATATCTATAAAAACAAGGTTCTTGATCACATCTGAAACATGAAGAACACTAGTGAGCACCAACTTTTTGTCGAAAGTGAATAGCTAATGCACATCTCCCTTTCCATGCACCTTGGCTTTCACACCATTGGCCATGACCATTTCATGTCCTTTAAAAACTTCATAGTTCTTGAATTGATCTTTGTTATTGCATACATGAATTGCTACATCGGAACCATACCACCAATCCTTAGAAGGAATTGATGTTGTCGTGTGAAGTTCTGTCACTGTACCAAGAGTCAAGGTTGCCACAATTTTTGCACATTCATCAACAAGGTTGGCACTGAGAACATTGATTCCCTTTTGCTTCTTGATGGATCTGCATTTGGCCTTGTAGTGCCCTTTCTTTCCACAATTGAAACAAACTCAATTCTTTTTCTTGTCTTTAGCATTAATATTTTCAAGTTTATTCCTTTTAGAATTGTTGGATTTCTTCTCATCCATAAAATTCACCTTTGGATCTCCTTCCACTTCTTTTCTTTGAAGAATTCTTACACTTTCTTCAATTCGAAGATGCTTCAAAACACTACCAATAGTTAAAATATCAAAAGTGTGTAACAACTTCTTTTGATAATCATTCCAAGACTAAGGCAACTTGGCAATAATTGCCCCTACTTACAATGATTCCGAAATTTCAACACCCAAGTCTTTAATTTTTGAAAAAATCACTTGTAAATTGTAGATTTGATCTATAAGAGAGGAAGTATCAATAAATTTGAACTCAAAATATCTTTTAATAAGAAACTTATCTACGCCTTGCTTTTGAGATGCACGTGTCGCTTGTAGACTCTTCACAATTGTAAAGAGATCCTAAAGGCTGTTTGAGAGGGTGTTGAGAATGTGACCCCTACAAAACAATTCATCATTTTGGCGCTTGTCTCGTTCATCTTTTCTTAATATCAACTTCACCCGCCTTTGGAAAAGGAATTGAATGAAAAGTGGGATCAAGTATATACGCAATTTTCAAAGCGGTGAGGAAGAATATCATCTTGTCCTTCTAACGATTGAAGATGGTGACGGTTCTATCAAGGCAATCTAACTTTACAAAGTCTTGGTTCATCACTTCAAGAACGGATTCTTGAGTGGACTCTATGGTAGCAACAAATAACACTAAGATTGTAATAAAATGGGGTTGGAAGTCCTAAAAATAAAGGATAAACAATGAATTAAATCGTGTTGCAGACAATTGAGAGAACTTGAGATCAAATTATAAAGTTTAAAGTGTTCTAGGCGTGTTGGACACTTTCCTTAAACTGTTATTTGCCCCTATTATACTTGCAAACTAGGTTAAAGACAAATTACCTCTAGGATACAAAGAACACAAGAACATTCAAGTTGCAAGAGTATGAATGTTCTTCGATAATTATGAATGTAGAGATTGTGTTGGTATAATTGTTCAAAAGAACATTTCAATCTTGACTAAAACTCATATATATTTGGAGTTTTTAGAATAGTTACATCTGTTCATGACAAGTCACAACTTTTGGAAAGGAAGTAACCTTTCAAAACAGACTCGTTTGTTCACGAAAAATCATAACTCTTGGAAAGAAAGATCAAAACAGTCATGTCTATTCACGATAATTCACAACTCTTGGAAAGGAAGTAATCTTTTAGAATAGTCAAGTCTGTTTACGACAAGTCTCAACTTTTGAAAAGGAAGCAACCCTTTAGAACAAGTTTAACTTTAACTACTTATATCACAAACTAATTTCCAACAATAGCAAGCGCAACCACATCTACTCAAGATCACGATTAACATGTATCAAATATATATAATTTAAATTACTAGGACTACTAAACATTACAAAAGATCTCCCGTTCTTCATGCGTTCTAGAACATAAAGGTTCAGATGCTGACGAATTGGAAATGTAAGCCAAACAAAACCAGAAAACTTGGGGAAAGGTTTTCCTGATAAGTGTCAGCTTTTGCTAATAGTCGATCATATCCAACAAAATATTATAATTTAGCCAGCCAAACAGGTAAGAAATTGTAACCTAGTGCTACACTTCCGAAATTGGAAGACATTTTCCTTTTCTCTGGAACTTTTCTTTTACTTAATCAATTTGTTTAATCAGAGGAAATCGATTATTTTTCATTGTATTTGGCTGTGTTTAAATAGACAATTACACACATGTATCACTATAAGTTAGGAATTTTACAATATCTAATCCCTAACTTATAGGGATTATGATTCTATCACAGGGATTATGATTCTATCACAACTATAATTTTATCTCTAATCTAACACTCCCCCTCAAGTTTGGTCATAGGATCTCCTACGCCTAACTTGCTCAAAGTATCATGGAACACCCTGCTTGTCACAACCTTTGTAAGAATATCAGCCAATTGGTCCTCTGATTGAACAAACGGAAGAGAGATTGTCTCATCCTCAAGCTTTTCTTTAATAAAATGCTTATCAATTTCAACATGTTTTGTCCGGTCATGCTGAACTGGATTCTCTGATATACTTATTGCAGCCTTGTTATCACACATTAACGGACATGCTTCCGATGGTGGAAATCCCAATTCAGTCAACAATTTCTTCAACCATAGTACCTCAAATAACCCTCGAGCAATCCCTCGAAACTCAGCCTCAGCACTAGACAATGCAACTACCTTCTGCTTCTTGCTTTTCCAAGTCACCAGATTGCCTCCGACTAAGGCAAAATATCCAGATGTAGATCGACGATCTATTGGACTACCAGCTCAATCAGTGTCTGTATAAGCTTCCACCCTCATATGTCCATTCTTCCGAAACCAGATTCCTGTGCCTGTTGTACCCTTCAAATATCTTAATATCCTCAGTGTTGCATCCTTATGATCCTTCTGTGGACTATGCATGAATTGACTCACGACTCCAACTGCATAAGCAATATCAGGCCTAGTATGTGACAGATAGATAAGTTTCCCAACTAGATGCTGATACCTCCTCCTATCAACCAACTCCGCTCCATCTACTATTTTGAGTCCATGATTCAACATAATAGGGGTGTCAGCAGGCTTACAATCAATCATTCCAGTCTCTACCAACAGATTAAGAATGTACTTCCTCTGAGATATATATATGCCCTGACCGGATCGCAGCACCTCAATTCCCAAGAAATATTTTAAGTCTCCCATATCTTTCATCTCAAATTCTCGAAACAAATTTGTCCGAAGGTGTGAAATTTCTTCCACATCATCGCCTGTAATGACCATATCATCTACATAAATAATCAAGCATGTAATCTTCTCCCCTCTTTTTTTCAAGAACAATGTGTGGTCCGAATTACTCTGCGTGAACCCATACTTTTTCATAGCCACGGTAAATTTTCCAAACCATGCCCTCGGAGACTGCTTTAGCCCATACAGTGCCTTCTTCAACCTACGTGCCTGATGTGGCTTAAAGTCATGAGAAAAACCTGGTGGAGGTTCCATATACACTTCTTCAGCTAAGTCTCCATGTAGAAAAGCATTTTTTACATCGAACTGATGGAGTGGCCAATCTTGATTAGTGGCAATAGAGAATAACACCCTAATAGTATCGATCTTAGCCACAGCGCTGAAAGTTTCTGAGTAATCCACACCATAAGTTTGGGTGTACCCCTTAGCCACTAGTCTTGCCTTATACCGTTCTATAGTTCCATCTGACTTCCTCTTGATCGTATAGATCCATCTGCAACCCACAGGTCTTTTCCCAGCAGGCAAGACACATTTCTCCCATGTGCCATTTTTCTCCAAAGCATCCATCTCAACTTACATAGCTTCTCTCCACTCCGGTATTTGCAGAGCATCTTCCACCATCCTAGGAATATCTTTTGTATATAATGAAGTGGAAAAACTTCTGGCAACCTCTGTCAAGCTCCCCCTGGCCAGATTTACTATAGGGTATCTGCTAGAACCAGGCTCGTGTTCAGGTATATACCGCTTTGGAGGCACTCCCCGAGTACTCCTGGGTGGAAGTATGTATCGAGGCGGAGATGACACTGTCTCCATAGTATCTACAGTATTATGGTTAGTAGAACCAACAGTAGGAATATCTGAACTACTAACCTCAGGTATATCCGTTGAAGAAGACCGAGAAGGCGTTTCCATGTCGGAGTTGGGTTGTACCACATTTGTTGAGATCATGGGAACGATCACTAGTCGGGATAGGGGTTGGGTTTTGATGTATAGGTGATATGGTCGCAGAAAAAAACCAATTCAGTGGTTCTGTCTTACTCTCCTCCGGAACAGTGGATTGGGTTGTGTTCGAGTAGTAGTATTCAGTTTCTAGGAAATCACAATCCATGGTGACATGAATGCAACGAGTTTTGGGATTATAGCAGCGGTAGCCTTTTTGATGAACTCCGTACCCAACAAAGACACATTTCTCGGCGCATGGGTCGAATTTAGTGCGCTCTACCTTAGGAATATGGACAAAGACAGAGCAACCAAAGACACGAGGTGTGAGTACCAAGGCTGGGGGTATATGGGTATGGTCAGCTAATGTTTGGACTGGGGTACGGAAGTTGAGAATTTTGGTGGGAAGACGATTAGCAAGATAAGTGGCAGTGGC
>JAOSBN010000009.1:24838455-24861927 GCA_027563595.1 Erythroxylum suave
GAGCGTGGACTGTGTTAATGTTAGTTATGGAAGGGAAAACATATGGTTTGCATTTGAATCTTAGGATATCATTGTCAGGTCTGTAAGGAGTTCGATGATATTTTTGTTACGATTTGCATATCAAAAGTGTTATACTCAACGCAATATCTACTGAATCCTCTAAACTTGCTTCTTGATGGTTTTAGGTTGTTTGTGATTGGAAGTAGCATCGAATATGTTAATGTTAGTTATGGAAGGGACAACATATGAATTACATTTGAATTTTGGGATCAGTTTGTCATGTCTGTAAAGTGTTAAATGTAACGATTTGCATTTGAAAGGTGTTATACTCTACGCAATCCATTAAGTTCTAACCTTAGTAGTTTCATTTGTCATCATAATTGGACTTAAAACATATTATCATTTTATTCTAAATCAACTTTTAAAGCATTTACCTCTTAACATTATTAGTGAAGGAATGTCAACATGGAGACTAGTTCACGATAGCCCTACTTCATTCCGTTGGGAGGAATGTGGAAAAATTGTCACTACTGAGCTTACCTAGGCTGAAAAAGAAATCCTCAGTATATACACCAATCATCTTATGCCTTCCATGGCTGATCTTCTGGATCAAGGTATTTAGTATCATCCGAACAACATCACTTTCCCTATTATCTACATCTCATTTCCTTTTATGAAGCTATTATATATATTCATATTTGATGATTTATACTACATGTTATTTGAAGCATGGTTCAACCATGAATGTGACATGTAAGCCTGTGGTGGCGGGAACGATGTCACAACAGTCGGTAAAGGAAAATTGGTTGATTTGGCAAATTCATCAATTCCGAATACTTTGTCTACTCGTGCACGTATGCATGTCACCCTAAGTTCAGTTTATTTAATGGTTTACTAACATGATAATATCTAACTTCTACACTGATTGTGTTTTAGGTTCTAAATCTAGCGATCATTTCACTCCATCTTCTTCAAATTTAGAGATGGCATAAAAGTTGTTGAAAGAGGGTGTGAGAAACCCTACAATTGAGGGAAAAGTTATTACTGTTTCAATTGATACTATCGAACGTGCAAGGCCCCTAATGGGGAATCTAGACATTGGGGACTCATATACCTTTACCAACTCTCATGTCACTTGGAATTCAAATAAATAATTATATAATTGTCAATTAGTGAGTCAATCAACTGAACTCAACTTTAAAGTTTATTTCTTGTTGTATTTGCAATGATTTGCCAAACAACATATGTATTGATAGTTATTGTTCTAATTCTATGAGTGTATGAATTAAATAACTTCTAATTCAAAGTTCGTACTACTCCATATATCATTTTATTATACTGATAAAATAATTTAAATTTTTATTAACTAATTTTTTTAATGTTAATTAATACTAATGATTAATTAACGTTAGGTCCATAAAAAAATGTTCTCAGCTCTTTTTAATAGTAGGTTGATAAAATTATTTAAAATTTTTATAACAAATTTTTTCAATGTTAGTAAATACTAATGAATAATTAATAGTACTATTGATCACATTAAAATTATGTTGTCAATTTTTTTCCAATAAGACATTGTAAACATTCAAAACAAATCTCCAATCAAACATATCTTAAGTATGATAAATTATAAAAATGTATGTTAAATAATTTATGAAAATGTTAATCATTTGCTAATGATTTTTAGAAATTGTCACCAAATGTATACATTCTGCAATGTTCCTTAAAATTCGTCACTGAATGGTGAACATTTGGTGACGATTTCAAAAATTCGTCGCTGAATGTTAGACATTTAGTGACAACTAAAAAAAAGTCGTTGTATATATACGCTTTTGCAACCGAACAGAATTTTCATCACCGAATGTTTACCTTTTAGTGACGCTTTATAATAATGTCGCAAAATACAAAACCTTTAATGACGATTTTTGGGATTTGTCATAATATAATTGACAAGTTATGATGACGTTTTCGGAACTTGTCGCTAATGCATTATTTAGCGACGATAATATGAAATCGTCACCTATTTTGCATCATTTACTAATGATTTTTCTAAATCGTCACTAAATATCCATCATTTGGCCACGATTTTACATGTATGTCGCTAAAGGTTTTACCTTTTACGACGCTTTTTGTTTTCGTCACTAAATTATAAGTTTTAGTGACGAATGATTTGAAATGTCGCAATATGTTGTCTTTTGGCGACGAATTCTGCTTTGTCGCTAAAGAATTTGTCAGGAAAGAGTTTTTTTGTTGTAGTGATGGAAGTGTGAAAGTGATGAGGAACAAATGCGTAACTTAATCTTTAAATATTTTCATTTGACAATTTATTTTTATTACTTATTATAATCAATTTATTAATTAATCATAATTAAGTTATTTTCAATTAAAATTTATTTCTGATTATGATTGAACCAATTAAATTAGTAATTGTCTAAATTTAATGAAAAACCTATTTCCAATTAATATTGATTTAATGGCATAAATTAGAATAATATAACTCTGTTTTTTAATGAAGATGACTTTTAAGTTGTTCTAATACATAAACATAAAAACGGAAAAAAAATTCTTACAACATTTTATTCTCCTTATTGTTAATTTAAGTTTTAATTTACAGCCAACATTTTGTCTCACTCTTCGCTACCGATCGTTGTCTCTCTCGCAGTCTCGCTCTTACTAGAAAGTTACCACCAGTGGTGAGTGGGAGTGAGGTGGGGGGATGGAGCTTAAAGGAGGACTTGATCATCTGACCTATCTACTCTGTATCATCTCTGTCCCAAATGTTACTACCCATTTATTTATATGGGTCCCACATAAATGAATATGTGGAATCATCTTAAACAAGGGTGGTACAGAGTAAATGGCCAGACGATTTGAGGGGGCTTAAAGGCGGCAAAAACGCTAGTCTCGATCAGAAGGTACAACGTCTCCCTGACACTGGAACAGGCACCGGTGGTGAGAGGGAATAACGCTTGTTCTGGCGAGGAGCACTGGGGAAAGGCGTCACTGCCTGTGAGCGTGCTCGAAGCTTGTGAATTTCATTGGAGTACAGACAAAACATTGTACATATTTCATAGGTTCAGACATATTTAATAGAATGCAGTATTATATTTACCTAATAGAAATGTTATTTTGCGATAAACAATCTTCAAAAACATTTCTTGTTTGGTTCGGTGTGAAATTAAAAAAAAAAAGTTAATTAGTTTACTTTTATTTTTATATAATTTTTAGTTTTCATTTCTTGATTTTAGTTTTATTTTTAATTAAAATAAAAATTTGCTTTGTTGTTAATATTAATGTAGTTATATGTTTATTTCTGATAATAATAAAATATTAGCTAAATTTTAAAGATAAATTAATTAAGTAAATTATTTTATTGTAACATATTTTATATAATATTTATTATTAAATCTTAGTAAAAGATCATCTACATTTTATTAAACAAATAATTTAATAAATAAAATTATTCATAAATATTATTTATTTTATTACAAACTTTAAATATTCAATTATTATTTATGCATTTTAAGATATTTTAAACTTAAAATATATTTATTAAATAATTATTAAACTAAAAATTTTTTATTTTTAAAACAAGATTTAGACTAGATGTAAACCTAAAAATAAAATAAATAATTTAATTATATTAATTATTACTCTTATTAGTAATTAACATTAAACAATTTATATTTAGTTAATTATACTTCAAATTATGACAAAAAATAGAAAACAAAATTTATTTTTTATAATTTTCATAAGTTTTAAAAACTAAAAAAAGCCAAAATCAAAAACTCAATCAAATATGATTTCTTATTATTGAACTTGAACGCCAAAACATGAAACCAAAATTATGTTTTCAGTTTCTGCTTTTCTTTCGAATAAAAACAAAATCTTGTTAATATTAATGTACTTATATTTTTATCACTAATAAAAATTAAAGATAAATTATTTTTAATTAAATAAATTTATTTAATCTCTTATATAATATTTATTTTAATATTATGTTATTTTAATAAAATAAATAATTAATATTTATTCCAAATATATTTTAATTATTAGATCAAATTTTATTTGAATATTTATATCTTTTAAATTTAATTATATTTGTTAATAATTATTAAAATTTAATTACATATAATTTAATTATAAAAACTAAATTGTTCATAATTTTATTGATAATTAATTTAAATTTATCAAATATATATGTTGAATTAATTTATTCATAACTTTTATTAAAATTTACATAATTAAATAATATATTAAATGATAGTAAATCAGATTATAAAAAAACAGAAATAGAAAACAAAAAATATTTTTTATGGTTTTCATAATTTTTGAAGATTGAAAAAACCAAAAAAAGAAACTAAAAACTCAAACAAATAGGTTTTTTTTCTGAATTTGAAAACTAAAATAAAAATAAAAACAAACATAAAATAAAACAAGCTAAGTCACAATTGACCAAAGCTTTTACAATTTTCTTACGGCAGAAAAATGTAAAAAACTAAACTGAATGGACAACAACATCAAATTTTAAATTTTCGTGCAGAAAAAGTTATAGTTCTTCAAGTAATTAGTTGCCTCGGAAACACAAAAATGTCTTAATTTAAGAACCATATTTAATGAGAAATAATCAATTCAAATTCAACAAATGAATCATCCTTTAATTCTAGAGAATAGAGATTCATTAATACAATATAAATTTGATTAATTATCAAATCAATTATGCACTAAGGTAAAGATAATTAAGCAATTGTCTTTTCAGATAGATCAAATCAGCAATGAAACTAAACTAAAAAGATAGTGAAGTTTGATTTAAAGATAGTAAAGTTTGATTTTCAAAGACAATAGATAATCATAACAATCAAGATTCACATGCATGATGTCTCTTAGACCAATGTTATTTTTGTTTGAAATTATATGATTAATTAAATCACTTACGGATGTTAATCTTTGTTTCCATTTGTTGAAGGAACTTCGCAAAAAACATTTCTCATTTTCCAAGTTTCCGTGATTTAGAAATATGACCGCATCAGACAACGTGTATCAATTTCAAAGAAGACAGTGGGATCCATGATTTAAAAATTATGTTAAGTAAATAATAAATGTGCATGTCAGGAGTAGGGTTATATATTACTAGACTTTACGAGACTCTACTTGTAAGTAAGATTTTCACTATTTTATTGTTGTTGTTATTGTTGTAGATTTTGTTGCAACACTATAAGAAAAATATCATTTTGAATTGGAAATTATCGACGAAAATATAAAAATTTTGTCGGCAAGTCAGGTTGCGACGGCCTTTACTGACGGACAAAAGCATTGTAAAAATAGCTATAGCTAATAATTATCGACGAAAAACAAAATGTCCTTCGGTAAATTTACAATAGTTTATTTTGCAGTTGATTGTTAGCAAATTTACCAACGGACAATGATATATCGTCGGAATATTTACTAACAATTTTGTCTCGTTCTATCGGTAAGTTTGTTAAAATATTACCGACAGCTATGTTTGTACCGTTAGCGAGTATACCGACAGTTACGTTCCATCAGTAAATGTGGCAACGGAATTGGTTATTTCGTCTGTGATTACCAATGATTATTGGTATTCCGTCGGTAAGGAACAACAATTTTCCATTGGCAAATCAACCAGAAAAGTTTTTTTCAATGTATAATATATATATTGTCAATAAATTAAAATTATGATTGATGCATAATTTAAATAGTTATAAATTTAATAGTATATATTTATTTTGTTTAAACAGAAATTTGATTGATGATATAAAGATAAAAATATCTTAATTGGTAATAAAACATTACATTGTATACATAATAACTATTTGTAATACAAAAGAAATGACCAAATACACTGTTGATATGGAGACTGCGGATGCTTTGATCGGTGCGATGAGATGCTACCCCTACCCTTCAACTCATCCACTTTATTACAAAGCTAAGTTATGTACTCTATCAATATCTCCACCATGCTCTGAAGCTGTTGGACTTGATTGGTTGTGGACCGCCTATTAGATGCTACAGTATTGGACATGGAGGATCGCGAATAGCATGTATTCTTAAATGAACCTAAACCGAATATCCTTTCATGACGATCCCTACCACCCACCGCAGGAAGATAGGTTTTAGTCTCATCAACATCTTCAGACTACTGAGACTGTCGTTGAATGCTTTCTTGTATTTGGTTCTATCAGAAGACAATGTTTATATTAGTAAGTGATAATTATTAAGAATTAATATTAAACCATAAATTTCACATATATTTAGTTATCTACAATGGCTGTTGACGAATGTTACACCGTCATGCTTCTTAGTATGAGTGTGCAAAAAGAGCTGATGGGGTGTAGGCCTCATGCCCACAGACTTTTCCTGTATAAGAATAAAATGTTATAAGTATACTAAAATTTATAAAAATTTTAACAAAGTTTCCTCTACTTTTATGATATAAATAAAATGTTATAAGTGTACTAAAATTTATAAAAATTTCGACAGAGTTTCCTCTATTTTTATGATTTCTACCCCCTGTTGAACAAAGAAAATAACTTAACAACACAACTATATATGGCAACAAATATTTAAAATATTATCATTCTCAACAAGAAATACATATTTTCATTCCAAAATTTACACATCAAATTCAGTTGAAATATAACAAAGTAAAGAAATGAGAACGTAAATGTAAAGTGTAGGTACTTAAAAGTCTCTCTGTTGCTCGTAGTAGGTAATAGATCCTTTCGTATATACCGGAAGACTTTCTCATCCCGGTTTTTCATGTCTATTGGCCAAATTACGCTGTGAAATGGACATTGTCTCAAGTGATGTCCAATACTGCTGTTAACGACTCCATATTTGTTCAGAGATGTAAGACTGTCGTACACTGGCCTTGTGTATCGCAGCAATAAAGTCTCGATAACATGTACATGCTCGTCTCTCCCATATTCTATACATGATCACGTCAAATTGAGAATCGCAAAAGAATTCTTTTTGAAACAAAGGAAAAACATTGGATAAATACTTATGTTATAATAATATTTATCTAATTAATGTATAAAACTGTTAATTAAAAAAGAAAATAATAATTTCGTTGTACTTTAAACTCCTGATAGTAAAATTCTTTTGTCGCCTGAGAGATATTCTTCCATACATAACCCTCAGGATCAATCTTCTCCTTGAATTTCGATGTCATATTTCTTAAGCATTGTCCAGATATAATCAACCTAATATAAAAACAAATAAACTTATACTATTTTCAAAATTTAAACCTATAACTTAACTATAAACATATAATGTTTTATGTATTTTCACTTGTATATTATTGACAATTGTGATGTAAGTTCTTTCATCAGGTCCATCAGCTTCAGGCTGGCAGTCGTCTCCTTTATCCGCATTGATTACCCCTAATATTTCTGTCAATGTAGGGGTGGTGGATGGTATAGCAACAGGTACAGAAAGTGATGCCTCATCTGTAAGTGTAGTAGGTGGAGGAGGAGGAGGTGATTCAGCTCCAGCTACTATACCATGAGATGCTTCACCTGTATAATAAGTACCTCTAAATCGTGGTCTGAATCTTAGTCGCATCATATCCTGTCTTCTCTTTGGTGGCATATTTCAACCTAAAATTATTATTTGATTGAATTTTGTAGAAATATTATAATTTGATGTCAATATTTTATACAATATTTTTTTTAATATAAAGGAAAAAGACAAGCGAAACAAAACACTACTACATCCCTCGCCGAGAGTTCAATCCTAGGCTTTCTCATCGGAGCCACGACCTTAAGTCAGGGGGGATTGCTGACAGGACTTGCAGACCAGGCCCAGCAAACTTTGCCATACATGCCAGTTGGTCAGCACTCTAATTCCCTTCGCAGTAAACATGTTGTAGGCGAATGTCTCACTCATAATCCAAAAGTGCCTGTATATCCTGCACCAACAGAAACACGTCTGGTAAATAATTAGTCAAAGAAGATAAAATATTTATGACCTCTAAAGAGTCAGTTTCAATGATGATATATTGAAAAGAAAATAATTGATTTGTTGAATATAATATTCAAATACAAACATAAATTAATCACTATCATCACTTAATTGTAAATTAAAAGCATCTTCTTGCTCCAAATAATTTGAATCAAGCTCAGGTTCTTCTCCAGATCTCTGGCCCTCTTCATCCTTTCCAGATACATTTTCAACATATTCATTACATGGATCGTTCAAAAGTTTATTATCCTCATATACGACAGATGCGTTTATTTCATAAGCATCTTCTTGAAACGCTTCACTTTCAATTCTCTTTTCTCCTTTTCCATGCGATTCAAAAATAACTTTATATTTAACTTTGCAAACAACTAACCAATCTGACATATCTTGTCGTAAACTGAAAAAAGGGATATAATACACCTGGATCACTTGCATTGCCAACAAGAAAGGTTCAAAATATCGAAATCTTCGCTTGTTGATTTCAACTAGATTGTATCGGCTATGCACTTTTATACCACCATTTGGAGTTGGATCAAATCAATCACACTTAAATATCACACTTCACTTTATTAGCAATGCAGAGTACTCAATTTCAAGTATCTCAATAATTTTTCCATAGTAATCAATCAATTTTTCCTGTATGCAAACTTTACTATTTATTGTTGCCATATTATAACCATGATATTTTGTATGATATTTGGATCCATTAACGAAATACGCCGGATATGATGTAATAGTTTGCAAAGTTCCCTTCGCAAGATCACATTTGAACTTATTTTCTATTGGATTTTCTAAGGCCTACAAAAAAGAAAATATCATATTAAACAGTATAACGTTGTTTGAACACTTATATTTTATAATTCAATCATTTCAATATTTGTAAGTGAAAACTTACATATTATTTGAATCATCGAGGAAAGTGTCGTCTAACTTCTTTATTGATATCATCCTATGATTTGTCAGGTATGAGCTCTTGTAACAGTTCCTCGTATAATCTAAAAATATTATTATGTATTTCAATTATGAATAACACGAAATTTCAAAGCCGAAATAATCACTTGATATTTACTATACAAAAGGTTAAACCTCTTGACAGTTCAATAAAATGTAACCATGGGCAATCTCAATTTCTTCCTCTGCTAGCATTTTTCTTGTTGAATGTCTATATGTTCGGCCAGGATATGTGAAAATGGACAAGTTACCATTAGCATCACTAGTTCCTCCCCCATCGTCATTACGAGAAACTTTTCTTTCTCTTGTGTGAATATGTGGCTCAAAATAATGTGAACAAAATGTATTAGCTTCCTCCGCTAAATAAACATTACATATCGAACCGTCAACTCTAGCCTTGTTCTTCACATTTTTCTTTAAATGATGCAAATACCTATACGAGCGAATATGGTTATACCAATTTAGTTATTAAAACATACTATGACGTCAATTACAATCATTTTTGTTGAATTACCTCTCAAATGAATGCATCCAATGATATTAAACTAGACCGGCTAGTTTAGCCTTGTGAGCTAAATGGACAAGTAGATGCTTCATACAGTCAAAGAAGCTTAGAAGAAATGTCCCTTCTAACTTGCACAAAATTACTAGAATTTCACTTTCTAGTTTTTCCATTTCAGCCAACTTGATTTCAGATCATGTTAAGCTTTTGAAAAACAAACTTAATTCTGTTATTACTTCTCAAACCTTATTGGGTAGCGACTCCCAAAATGCAATTGATATTAGCATTTGCATAAACACATGACAATCATGACCTTTCATCCCAAATAACTTGTACAATCATTTTTATTGAATTACCTCTCAAATGGATACATCCAATAATATTGAATTGAACCGGTTAGTTTAGCCTCATGTACTAAATGGACAGGTAGATGTTCCATATAGTTAAAGAAATTTGGAGAAAATATCCCTTCTAATTTGCAAAAAATTACTAGAATTTTACTTTCTAGTTTTTCCATTTTAGCCAACTTGATTTCAGAAGATGTTAAGATTTTGAAAAACAAACTTAATTATGTTATTACTTCCCAAACCTTATTCGGTAGTAGCTCCCAAAATGCAATTAGTATTTGCATAAACACATGATAATCATGACTTTTCATCCCAAATAACTTGTACAATCATTTTATTGAATTACCTCTCAAATGGATACATCCAATATTATTGAATTGGACTAATCAGTTTAGCCTCGTGTGCTAAATGGACCGATAGATACTCCATATAGTCAAAGAAGCTTGGAGGAAATATCCCTTCTAACTTGCACAAAATTACTGAAATTTCACTTTCTAGTTTTTCCATTTCAGCCAACTTGATTTCAAATGATGTTAATCTTTTGAAAAATAAACTTAATTATGTTATTACTTACCAAATCTTATTCAGTAGCAACTCCCAAAATGCAATTGGAATTAGACTTTGCATAAACGCATGACAAAATGACTATTCATCACAAATAATTTGTACTTTCTCCTATCAACACACCTTGCCAAGTTTAAAACATAACCATCAAGAAACTTTATCCTTTTTAACCATTCACATAATATTTCCTTCTGTTTTTTGTACAAAGTGTAACATACTTTCGGATATTTACTGGAGCAAAGATCTTTATGTAACTCATTTCTTCAACAAAAAAGTTTTAAATTAGCTCGTGATTTTGCATAGTCTTTTGTCCTCCCTTCAATGTTCATTATGGTATTGAACTTCAATACGCATCTCATCTAGATTATGACATATCAAATTACTTTTCCAATATGGCAAATCACAAAAAATGTTTCATTTTCTCCAGCCAAATTTTTTACTAGTGCTTCTATTAATTTCATTAGATTCAAATTCTGTCACTTTCAGCAAGCCTAATTCCTCAATCTCCTGCAATATCTCTTCACCAACTTTGTGAGGGGGAGGAGGTGTTTTTACCATCCTATTCTTAATGAACTTTTGAGTATTACGTCTAAATGGATGATTTGGAGGAAGAAATTTTCTATGGTTGTCAAATCAACATAATTTACCCTCGTTTGGAAGATAAAACACATCATAATCATTGTCACAATAAGGACAAGTCAATTCCCTTGTTGTGCTTCAGCCAAACAACATGGCATATGCTAGAAAATCACTAATGGTCCACATCAAAGCTGCTGTCAACACAAAATTTTGTTTCATAGACACATCATATGTCTCAACACCGTATTCTCAAAGATGTTGCAATTCAGATATCAGTGGTTGTAAGAATACATTAGTTTTATGCTTTGGATTTGTAGGCCCTAGCATAATCACTTTCAAGAATATATATGCCTCTTTCATACACATCTATGGAGGTAAATTATAAGGAGTAATTATGATTGACTATGATGAATATTGCTGTCCAGATTGCCCAAAAGGTTGAAGTCGATTCGTCGACAATCCCAACTTAACATTTCGACTTTTAGCTGCAAACTCATAATGGATGTCATTGAAATGTTTCCATGTCAGTGTATCTAATGGATGACTCATTATTCCATCTTCCTGTTCGTGTTTATTATGTCATCTTATGTGAGATGTAGTAACACCAGAAGCATATATTCTTTGAAGTCTCGGAGTTAGCAAAAAATAATACATATGCTTTTAGGGTACTAATTTATGTTTCATAGAATGCTTTCTAGGCTTAAACCTAGATTGACTACAAAATTTGCACTCTTGTAATTCTACATCATCTCCCTAACATAACATACTTCACAATTTGTAACAATTAATCTTTTCAATAGGCAAACCAAGAATCCTAATAAGTTTCTTCATATTCTAATTTACATTTAATTGTAGACTACTCGAGAGAATTTGCTGATAAGTGGATCAAATTTTAGGTAGAGGAATAGGATGCTCAAAAGAATTCTATGTTATCTTTTGGTCTTAGGTTGCAACCTTTTTTGTGAATTCACAAATCTTAGAACATTCAAAGAGGTGTTAACTTGGTAGAAATATGTGTTAACTAATTAGGTAATAGATAATTGTATCTTGAGATAGTCTCGTTGATCTAGAGAATATATCCAATTTAGATTAATCAAATCATGAAATCATAAGTACTGTTAGGAAAAGTATTGATTTAATCACAATTAGTTGATTGAATTCTCATTTTTAATAAATTTTATTGTTAATTTTAATTATTTTCTATGTTTTAATTCTATAAAAATAATATTTTTATTAATTATCTTTAGAATAGGTAACATTGTTAAAAAATTTTAAATCTATGTTAATTATTTATAGGATTTCGTTCTTATTTATTATTGTATTACTTACCAATCATAAACTCGATTTTTTTGGTTAATAACTAATAAAGTTTTGATTGTGATGTTCATATATGCGCACAATATGTCATCACCAATAGGCATTAAAGTGTGCTTTGCCCCAACAGCCAGCCCAATATGAAGGATACGTAATGCAAGTCATACAAAAAGAAAACGTACAGGGGAATGGGCTGTGGTGTTAAAAAAGTCTTAGTGGACAACTTGTGATGATGAGATAAGACTGAGAGGGACTAGTACCAAACACCACTTTTTTTTTTTTTTAAGGAGTATCAAACACAAGTCGCCATAAGAAAAATGTTTTGAGTGTTAGAACAGTTTGTTCCTGCCCTAAAACAAAGTCCGGCTGATTATAATTTTTTTTTTGAAGAGATCCAGCTGATTATAATTATATATATGTATACAATATTATCACCTTTTTATCTCAGAGTAATTATACTTATAAAATTCTAATCATGGAGACACCGAACTATGGATTAGTCTCAAACGTCTCTTCCATTAGGAAGAAACTATCTTTCTAAGAAAATGTTCATTGTACAGTTCCTGCATGCGATGACTTTGGATGTGTAAGAAATAAGTCCATTCTGCAACTTTTTGTTAATTTCTCATAAAATAAAATCACGTATAATCAACAATTAATTAAGTACTAATAAAACTTCGGAAAATTTGCTTGCGTACGTTTCCATACTATTTTAAAATATATTATCTGTGGTGAACCGGTGATATGGAGTTCTCTCTCTCTCCTCTGCCGGCCGTACAAAATAGATAGACTCCTCCGACCAGCATTTGGAACCGAGACAGTGAGAGATCGTCAGTACCAAGAAGGCACCAAAAGACTCGATTCTGTATTTTCCAATGAAGACGCGAGTAACAACAAAGGCTAAAGGGCAAATCAAAGACCAAGTGTGATAAAACCTGCGAGTCATCTCAGCATTGTCTTGGTCAATTCAGACTCTTGATGCATTTATATTATTAAAGGTTCTTTAATTTATGTTCGTTGCCGAACATATGATATAATTCCGAGATACAACGCTACAGCGTTTTATTTTGAAGTTGATTTGAGAGTTGCATTTGGATTGATTTGAATTTCCTTTACATATATATTGAAGATCATATTATTGATTTAATTTAACTAGAAAGTACGTATATTTGATTGCCTTATATCATTCTAATTTTGTTAAGAACGTTACCAATTGGTTTAATATTTTATAGAATGCATTTAATTTTTAGTAAATGTTGGATTTGATAAAATGTATTAAATTGTTTGATTTTAAAAGAAAATTCTAATTCAATTTAATTGAATAGTACTAGTTCATTTCAACTAATACTTATGATATTATGTTATAAAAAATATTTAATAATGAATATTGTACAGGCATATTATCAAAACTGGAGCAACTATAATATTATATTAAATTTACCGTATATCTTATTTTTAAAAATAATAATCAATATATAAAAATTATTATATAAATTCAAGATATTAAATATTGTTTTTATATAAAATTAATGTTAATTATTATTCTCAATTAGTGTGAGACATAAGTAAGTACGAATAGTATCGTTAATTATAAAATACAATTACGACATGCATAGTATAGCATCGAATACCATTTTGTGGGTGCAAATGGTATAAAATCTATTGACAATAAAAAATGTCATGCCGTAGAAATTTCAATTCGATATCTTTCCCTTCACGTCATGTCAAAACAGCCAAAATGTAAAAGTCAAATATCTATGGATAGTGATTTATATAAAAGAAGTGTCCAAATAGAAAGCACCACGTTTTTTAAGAAACAGGTGTACTGTTAACTTTAATATTTAGAATAAAATTTTAATATTTTTAAAAGATTTAAGAACAAATTTTAAGTGCAGGAAGTTTTACTATCACGTAATTAATATTTTGAAAGAGATGAGTATATATATATTTTTATATAATTTTCTCGCTGCAGTTCCAAACAGATCCATTTAATACAAAAGTACACGAAGCTTGTTTGACAAGGAGTCAGAGACCAACCCTTTTGGACCAGTGCACAGCTTGCTCCCCAAGGAAACAAAAGCAAGGGGCTGTATAAAGAATAATAGCCTCGTGGTCTGTGATAACCTATTCTCTTTAAGTAGTTTCGTAGCAAGTATTTAAGTAAGCATTGACGTTTGAAACATTAGAGAACCAGCTCCTCACCCCTGAAAGAGTGGAAACCTGAGACTAACCTGTCAGACCTCAGAAACTCTGGTCATTTCGTCGGCTGTCTTTACATTTTGTAAGTGTGTTCACCTCATGTAACTGCTACAGTGCTACTTAAATGTTTCTTCCATCTCTCTTTGTGATATGGCATGTGGGTTTTGCTTCTTTTCAACAACAAACATCGGGGGCTACGGCGTCACAGTCAATGTTCTGCGAGTACACGCATCACATAAAAACGCTCCTTTTCTGTTTCTTCCTACCCTATTGGTGTAATGCCATGTGGGATTTTCTTCTTTTCAACAAAAGGCATCGGTAGCTGAGCTGTTCCAATCATTGTTTTGAAAGTGCTACTGAACTTGGAGTTATACCACTTCTCGGTCTGATATGGATCGGTATCATACTGCTGTATTTCTGACATAAACCGTTGAAATTAAGAAACATAGCTGTTGTTTTCTTTTGCCGCTAATACTGGCGAAACAGGGGTTTTGTTGTTCCCATTTTGAAAGAGACCAGAAGTTGGTTGGTGTAAGCCATACCAGCCACCTTCGTAAAAATCCAATCTTCATGCTACTTACTCGCCGGTCGGGGCCCGCTTTTAGCTGTAAAGTGTCACCTACTACTCATTTTTACTGAAATTATTTAACTGGCGGGCTCGAAACGTCTCTCATTCTTGTTTCATGGTGGAAATATTTCTTTTCAAAGAAATGATGTCCCAGTTTTCCAGTTCTTTTAATGTGAACATACACGGGGTCTTCATTAAAGCATTGGTCTTCATAATTGCTTCACCTGAAAAGGTGGCGATCAATTTCAATCCTCTGTTATACTTCCACCGGTGAACGACTCGTTGGTTCATCAATAAAATGATTCCTCTTTTATGCTAACATTTTCTTACTTTTATCTTTATATCGTCAAGTTCAAGGTTCTGATTTCATCCATAGTTTGCTTGTGCTCAGCTAGAAAATATTAATCTTATATATTTGGAGAATCGGAGAAGTTGACAGCAAGAGGAACATCCTGAATTAAGAGTTATGGATGTAGAGATCGGCGAAAGAGAAGCTACAGGTACAACCGAGGCCTCCTCTTCAGTTATTGATGAAAAAGTGGAGAAGATCGGTTGCCAAAGCGGAAACACAGAAGAGCCAGAAAAGAGCAGAGGAGATGAGAAAACGAAAACAGTTCCATTTTATAAACTCTTCGCATTTGCAGATTCTAGAGACCTTTTGTTGATGACAATTGGCATAGTTGGAGCTGTTGGTAATGGGTTAAGTATGCCTATTATGACTATTCTATTTGGACAACTGACTGATTCTTTCGGACAAAACCATAACAACAAAGAAACTTTGCACGTAGTTTCCAAGGTACATGTCGAAGCCTTGATTGATTTATTACCAGCGAGAAAATTTGTTGGAACCAAAACAAAGCCAAAAAAGGAGAGAAAATGCATGATTTCTGGAAATTTTAGTTCTATATTATCCTTGCAGCCAAGCCATTGACTCATTGTTAATGCTGTACATTTTAGGTGTGCCTGAAATTCGTATATTTGGCCGTTGGGTCTGGTGTAGCATCATTTCTCCGTAAGTACAGACCCAGCACCAGTAACTCAGAAATTTTGGAAACTATGTGTTAAGAAATATGTTTTTGTTGGTTGCCAGAGGTGACTTGTTGGATGATAACTGGAGAAAGGCAGGCTGCAAGAATAAGGGCCTTGTATTTGAAGACCATACTGAGACAAGAAGTTGGTTTCTTCGATAAGGAAACAAACACTGGAGAGGTTGTTGGTAGAATGTCTGGTGACACTGTTCTCATTCAAGAAGCCATGGGTGAGAAGGTACTAATTCTGCTTTTGAGAACTGAACGTTGATAGGAACGGAAAAAAATAGAATCTAATCAGAAAATCTTTGATACATTATCCTTTCCTCACATGTTTCTTAATTCATGCAGGTTGGGAAGTTTATACAGTTGGTAGCAACATTTATTGGAGCATTTATAATAGCATTTATCAAGGGGTGGCTTCTTACTCTTGTGATGCTAGCATCTATCCCCTTGCTGGTGATAGCTGGTGGGGCCATGTCCATCATAATAGCTAGAATGGCATCTCGGGGACAGAATGCTTATGCACAAGCAGCAAATGTAGTTGAGCAGACAATTGGATCGATCAGAACTGTATGTTACTTTACACATCCAGAAATACTCAGACTTGAAAGAATGGCTTTTGACTTGAACGGTTTGACTATGATTGCAGGTAGCATCGTTTACAGGGGAGAAACAAGCTATTGAGAAATACAAGAAACATCTTATTACCGCTTACAAGTCAGTTGTTCGTGAAGGTTTCGCTGCTGGATTAGGTCTTGGCATGGTTTTTGCAGTAGCTTTCGCTACTTACTCCTTGGCAATATGGTTTGGAGCAAGGCTGATACTGGAAAAAGGATACACTGGGGGGGATGTGTTGAATGTGATTTTTGTCGTGTTGACTGGTTCCATGTGAGTATAGTTCTAAGCCAAATTCATAACAATGCATGCGTCTATGGACATAAATTGCTTATCTGCAATGTCTAATTTCATGGGCTGGCACGTTTACCTATTTCCTTGTAATTTACAATTTAGGTCCTTAGGGCAGGCCTCTCCCTGCATGACTGCTTTCGCTGCTGGTCAAGCTGCAGCTTATAAGATGTTTGAGACGATTAACAGAAAACCAGAGATAGATGCTTATGACACTAAAGGAAAGATATTGGAGGATATCCGCGGAGATATAGAGTTGAGGGATGTACATTTTGCTTATCCAGCTAGACCTGATGAACTAATATTTTGTGGGTTTTCTCTTTATATTCCAAGTGGCACAACTGCGGCTTTGGTCGGTCAAAGTGGAAGCGGGAAGTCGACTGTCATCAGTTTGTTGGAGAGATTTTATGATCCACAAGTTGGTGAAGTTCTTGTAGATGGCATAAACCTTAAAGAGTTTCAACTTAAGTGGATTAGACAGAAAATCGGTCTTGTTAGCCAGGAACCTGTTTTGTTTACATCTACGATTAAGGAAAATATTGCTTATGGAAAAGAAGGTGCAACTACTGAAGACATAAGATCAGCCATTGAACTTGCCAATGCTGCAAAATTCATAGATAAACTCCCTCAGGTGCTTCTGGTGGCCTTTTTATCAGTTTCCTGATTTTTATTTTAACTTCCATTGAAATTGATATCTTTAATATCATTTTCAGGGACTTGACACCATGGTTGGTGAGCATGGAACTCAACTGTCTGGTGGACAGAAGCAAAGAATTGCAATAGCAAGAGCAATCCTGAAAGATCCACGCGTTCTTCTTTTAGATGAAGCTACAAGTGCACTTGATGCAGAATCGGAGAGAGTGGTACAGGAGGCATTAGATAGGATCATGGTCAATCGGACAACTGTAATTGTCGCTCATCGTCTAAGCACTGTGAGAAACGCTGATATGATTGCTGTTATTCACCAAGGAAAGATGGTTGAAAAAGGTTTCATTACTTTTAACTTTACTTTATGTTTTTATCTTCTAATAGTGAATTTCCCTTAACTCATCTTCACATTATTTACAGGCCCTTAAGAATTAGATTCCAGAATGTTTTATGCGTTTTTCTGTCATTTTATATAACCTATTAAGGTTTGTGCTTGGTATAGTGACTTGGAATCTGTCTGCTAATTGATCATGTTCAATGCACACTCATTTTCTACACTTTGTTTAGTTCAGATATTTCCAATTCTTGTTGATACTTGATTTTGAATATATATATCTATCATTTCCATTTCTAACATGAACATTTTATTGATTTTCCTTCATTATCTGAAAGAATGAAAGCAACTTCGTAACATAGGAATTGGTTTGCTGATTTATCAGGTTCACATTCAGAATTAATCAATGATCCTGAAGGTGCATACTCACAACTTATACGCTTACAAGAAGTCAACAAAGATTCTACGGAAGTAACAGATGAAAATAAGAGGTCGAATAGTACCGAATCTTTTAGACAGTCTAGTCAAATAAATTCTTTGAGAAGGTCCATAAGTCGGGGATCATCAGCAAATAGCAGCAGGCGTTCCTTCTCAGTCTTTGGTTTGCCTATTAATGGACCTGATAATGAAGCAGAAGGACTTAAAACTTCGTCAGAAGAACAGAATGCAAAGGTCCCCCTCCGTCGCCTTGCAGCTCTTAACAAGCCAGAAATTCCAGTTCTTGTAACTGGAACATTAGTCGCAATCATCAACGGATTGATTTTTCCGATTTTTGGCACATTGCTTTCGAAAGTGATCAAAACGTTTTATGAAACACCTCATGAACTGCGAAAGGATTCGAAGTTCTGGGCAGTGATGTTCTTGATCCTTGCAATAGTATCCTTTGTGGTATATCCTTCTCAAACATACTTATTCGCTATTGCTGGTGGCAAATTAATCCAACGGATACGAACTCTTTGTTTTGAGAAAGTGGTAAACATGGAGATAGGTTGGTTTGATGAGCCAGATCACTCAAGTGGTGCAATTGGCGCTAGGCTCTCAGCAGATGCTGCCACTGTTCGTGCCTTGGTCGGTGACACACTGGCTCAGATGGTTCAAAACAGTGCTGCAGCTGTAGCTGGTTTGGTTATTGCCTTTACTGCATGTTGGCAATTGGCATTCATTGTCCTTGCTTTTCTTCCTCTAATAGGGTTAAATGGATATGTTCAATTGAGGTTCCTGCAAGGTTTCAGTGCAGATGCCAAGGTGAGCTCCTACCCCGACCTCCTTGAATTTTCTTGGTTGGGATTTTGTATTAGAAATTAATTAGACAAATGACTGTAGGCAATGTATGAGCAAGCAAGTCAAGTTGCCAATGATGCAGTGGGGAGTATAAGAACTGTCGCGTCATTTTGTGCTGAAGAGAAAGTGATGGAGCTGTACAGAAAGAAATGTGAAGGCCCTATGAGGACAGGAATGAAACAAGGATTGATCAGCGGAATCGGGTTTGGGGCATCTTTCCTATTGTTGTTTTCAGTTTATGCAGCAAGTTTCTACGCAGGAGCTCAGCTTGTTTATCATGGAAAAACAACATTCGCAGATGTTTTCCAAGTGCGTGAATTTTCCACTTATCTATGAATGTTTTTCTTTCTAGTTACATGTTATGAGATTAATCATGCTCTTATGAAAGTAATTTCATGTGTCTTCTATTTAGGTGTTTTTTGCGCTCACTATGGCTGCCATTGGGATTTCTCAATCAAGCTCCTTTGCTCCTGATTCGTCCAAAGCAAAAACTGCAGCTGTCTCCATATTTAAAATTCTAGACCGAGACTCAAATATTGATCCAAGAGATGAGTCAGGAACCAAATTAGAACATGTAAAAGGAGAGGTCGAGCTCCGTCATGTCAGCTTTAAGTATCCATGTAGACCTGACGTTCAAATTTTCCGAGATCTCAGCTTGGCTATTCATTCCGGCAAGGTAATCATCCGCATGTGTTTGTGATGTGTTTTTTTTTCTTTTTTTCTTTTCTTTAAAGGGGAGGGGAGGCTCAGATCTGAAATGTGATGTGTTTTTCCTATCAGAATGAGAGGAAAGAAAAAATACTCTACACATTATACCACAATTCTAACTTGTTTTTAGTAAACTAATGTGAATCCTACTCTTTTAGACTGTTGCATTGGTTGGAGAAAGTGGAAGTGGGAAGTCAACAGTAGTTGCACTGTTACAGAGATTTTATGACCCTGATTCGGGTCACATAACTCTTGATGGAATCGAGCTTCGCAAGTTCCAACTTAAGTGGTTGAGGCAACAGATGGGTCTCGTAAGCCAAGAACCTGTTCTGTTTAATGATACAATTCGTGCTAATATTGCATATGGAAAAGGAGGTGATGCAACTGAAGCTGAAATCTTATATGCCTCAGAATTGGCCAATGCAAACAAGTTCATCAGTAGCTTACAACAGGTTAAACCATTTTTCGTCTTCTCTTTTTCGGTTGAATGAATACTTCATTTGAGATGCTAAAGTGAGGAACATGAAATGCAGGGTTATGACACAATGGTTGGAGAGCGAGGAATTCAACTCTCAGGTGGGCAGAAGCAAAGAGTAGCTATAGCCCGAGCCATAGTGAAAGATCCAAAAATATTGTTACTGGACGAGGCAACAAGTGCATTGGACGCAGAATCCGAAAGAGTGGTTCAGGATGCCCTGGACAGAGTTATGGTGAACAGGACTACAGTCGTGGTAGCTCACAGGTTATCCACTATAAAAAATGCAGACGTGATTGCTGTTGTTAAAAATGGAGTTATAGTAGAAAAGGGCAAGCATGAGACTTTGATCAAAATTAAGGATGGATTCTATTCCTCCTTGGTGGCACTTCATTTGAGTGCTTCAACTTGATCTCTATGCGTAATTGTTTCCGTTCTTGTACCGGCAACAAATGTATCATTGCTGTATCACAACACAGTTTTGTTAACGTACGTGAACAATCCTTTGTTGTCTCTTTTTACCATATGAATTCACGTGTGGTAATTGCATGTATTATATATTTTATTATATCAAACGTCATGGATGACGCCTGCCAAGGAACCTTCTTCCCTTATCTTACTTACCGCGTATTTCAACGTCTCGTGCTTGCCAAAGAGTCGGTCACACGCACTTCAAAGAAGATCAGCTCACACGTTCTTATAAACCCTGTCCTACAAAAGTTTCAAGTCTCTTTTCTCCATGTATTAATCAATAGAATTTTGAAGATAATTATGAGAAACGGTCAGAAACGGGCGACAACGGTGGCTAGCTATAAATAAGGAAGTAATGAAATGGAAAGCAATGGTTTGATTTGTCACCAAGCCCACTGCGTAGCTTCCAAAAGATAAATGCTTCGCTGTCCTCGACAAGAAAACTAGGCCTGATGTTGTTGCCACCTTTGTAGTATCGGCAGCAGGCCTGGGCTACCCATGATTTTGGGTTGTATTAGTTTTTTTAAGTCTAAACTTAAGTGTTTTAATTAATTAATTTTTTGATTGTTAAAATAAAAATATATTTATTGATTCTTAATAAAAATAATATTATTTTATCTAAACAAAATTTAGTCAAATTTGTTATATCCACATTTATATAATTTGTCTAAACAATTTCTTTAAAATTTTTTAACTCTTTTGGTTACTTATTCAATCCAAATGATCGATAATCAACCTTCAACGACTTTTAAAGTGTGCTTAGTTTACTTGGGAAAACAGTATATGAATTATAATAAATATAGTAAAAATAAAAATAAATATAACATCCATTCTTCAGTATATTAGAAGGTATGAAATATTACTTTAAAAAGAATATAAAAATATAGTTTATCTAATTATAATATATCATTAACCATTTTTTATTTTTTTACTCATTTCTTTTTTCTTATATCAACTAATCAAGCACCCGTTTAATTTATCATTTGAGTCACCTCTAAAAAGTATCATATGATGTCTCCGTACCTAAGAGAATGGTCAAACATTAAGCATGTTTAAGACTTTGAAATTTCATTTATATTAACACCAAAATAAATCAAAGCATAGCCTCCGTCGGTGATATCTAGTGTCTACTTGCCCCTCTTATTACAATGTGGTATTGTGGTCTCATCTATCATACTTTTACATCATTTACATCTTTGTCATTATCTTTAACATCTTATCTTTCCTTACAGATCTGAGATTCGACACCTGGCAGAAACTCGTCCCTGTTTGGGAGCATCGAGACACATTACCATCTTTGCTGGTTGATACTTGATAGACTGACTGTTGCAGGCATGCGCTTTAAATGTTTTCAGAATCAAGTTGTTGGGAAGCAGGCTAGTTACTTATGAATCAGATTTTGGGGCTGATTTAAGAGCTTGGGCCACAGGTAAGTCAATCGATACTCACTCTCCTCATGTGGCAGAACCTAATTTCTTTGTTTTGGGACCCTCTAGCAGCTAGGACATTATTTAATTATAGGTAGGTAAACTGTGAATAATGAATGCAAGCAAAGGATACTCCAATTATGTAAATTTGTTCATTTCATTTTACTTCTGTATCACCAGCCAATTGACTTCGGCTTGAGTGATGATTATCTAGTGCCTTGAGTAGGGGATGAAATTATCGGTTTTGTATAATAAGTCCTATCCCGTGCTTTTTAAAACAAAAAGAAATTTGTGGATAAGAATTTGTTACATACATTAAGAATTAAATTTCGACAGCAGAAGATGTGTCTCCGAAAAATAGGAGGGTTCTGATCTGTTCCCGTCACTTACTACCCCTGAGTAGGCTCCAAGGCGAACAGTTCTCCCCCGCCAAGAGCATCTCTCGCTTCGGTTCCAGTAGCGGGACCCTGATTCTGATTCCTGAAGTAAGGATTAAGTTTGAACTTAGATATTAATAAGGGCAGCTCTAGCCTCTAGCCTCTAGCCTCTAGCCGACTAGCCCTGATGATTGCTTCCTCAGTATTGTCTATTTCATCTAGGAATAAATGCCCTCACATGTTGAAGTTTTCTTTCATATCGCTCAGCCGGGACTCCAAACTCTTTTAAAACAGCTTCTTCAAGCCCCTCATAATTGATACAAAGCGATCAATCTAAAAGGGCATTTGTGACGAGTATTCTTTAGTCACAAGCTTAATTCTCTACAGGTGTATGGTCCTAATAGAGGGGTTTATTGAAGTTAACACAACTATAATTAAAGTGATAGAGCCATTCCATCCAACTTCTTTTTCGTCAACTATAATTAAACTGATAGAGCCATTCCATTCAACTTCTTCCTCGTCAACTGTAATTAAACTGCTAGAGTCATCAGCCAACTATCCATCCGTTTGTTGGACCAATTATAGAAAGCTTTCCTATCTGGAAAAATTATTACAACCACAGCAATAATAATAGCAAGAGAAATAATGTATAAGAAATTAATTAATGCATATGCAATTTAGTTCGTTTAGTCCATTTCCATTCTATTCTATGAGAGAAATAATGTATAAGAAATTAATTAATGCATATGCAATTTAGATCGTTTGTTTCGTTTAGTCCATTTCCATTCTATTCTATGAGCTTCATCCATA